>JAMALN010000027.1:82772-97460 GCA_023630115.1 Cutaneotrichosporon sp. PK4640 | reverse complement strand
GACATGCCCGAGGCGGACCGCGAGACCAACGCCGCGGTCGCGGTGCAGAGCCTCGACTTTTTCCGCTCGCTCTGGCCGCACGCCAAGGTGTGGTACATGCACATGTCGATGATGAACGAGGACGACCTCCGGCTCAAGATTGCGCGTGAGTGTGTGGGTGGGGCGTGGGGTGGGAGGGGTGGGTGTGGTGGGTGTGGTGGGAGGGGTGGGTGTGGTGGGTGTGGTGGGAGGGACGAGTGGGGTGGGAGGGGCGAGTGGGGTGGGAGGGGCGAGTGGGGTGGGAGGGGTGAGGAGCATGGGTTGGAGGAGGGGTCGGTGTTGGAGGCGGGGTTGGTGGCATCGGTCGCAGGGCCAGTGGAGCGCAGCTGACGCCAGACGGCAAGAACTTTGTCGCCAAGGGCAAGGACCCCGAGGACCCCAAGTCCTACCCCCCGCTGTATACGTGGCGGCGGCAGGCGCAGTACCGCGCGACGATGAAGACGCGGATCGCCGAGGCGGGGTACGACTCGTTGGACGTGAGCTGCGAGGCGCCAGGGGCGGCCAGATGCTAACGCCAGTACGTGGCCGTGCAGAGCGTCATGTCGCGCAGCTGGTTCAGCGACCCCAAGGACGTGATCCACCCGCAGTACAAGGCCAAGCGGACCATGGCGTCCATGATCCTCTCCAAGGTGCGGCGGCACCACCTGTACGGCGTGTAGCGCGCGGGGCGCCGAAGAGTGAGAGCCGGTGTGTTTGGTAGTGAGGCCCGTCAGGGCGTAGATGTTAGACATGTATTTATTAGCTGCACCGTGCCAAGTGGGAGTGAGACCCGCCGTGAGGGGCATGAGTGGGAGGGATCAGGCCCATGTCAATTGACGCCACGGCGCTGAATGAATGGCCTGCCCGCGGCCGATGCATGGTATCCTGGGTACAGTATGCTAAACCGACAACGTGCGTGCTGTGGCACCACACGGCTCTACAGTATGAACACGAGATGCGCAGATGTGCTCCTCTGATCTCCACTCTCACACACCACCCACACGACCGCTCACCGCTCCCATGGCGACTTGTCCGGCCACCGCTTCTCGAACCAGTCGCCCACGAGCTGGCGGATCTTGTCGTAGTCGCGCTCAATGTCGTCGTTGAGGCACAGCACGCTCGGCCGCTTCATCTTGTCGAGGTGCTCGAGCTGCTCCGACGTCTTCTCGGGCGTGCGCAGCTGCGAGAACACGACATCCGACTTGCCTGGGGTGAGCAATGTTTTGGCGTGCACTCACCATAAGTGTACAGGTACCGCGAGAGGAGGTGCATGGTCCACTCGCGCAGCGGCACCGTGTCGCCTGGGAGCGCCGTCTTGCCCACCGCCTTGGGCAGCGAGAAGTCGGCCTCCTCCCACGTCGGCGTCATGGGGAGGTGCGGCGGGGCGACGTACGGCGGCGCCGGCGCGGTCTTGGGGATCGTGTACGTCGCCTCGGGTGAGGGGAAGACCTCCTTGAGGCCCAGCGGCCCCGAGGCGGTCACGAGCGCCATCAGCACGCAGTCGCCGCACTTGGGCCGGCGGAACGCGAGGTGCTTGAACATGTGCGCTGCGGTCGTGTCCTCGCGCTCCGTCCAGAACGTGTCAAAGCACTTCTCGAGGTCGATGGTGCACTTCTTGTCCTCCTCGGGGTTGGCCGTCTTCTCCCTCGAGTCGGGGAGGTGCCCGTCCATCGAGCTCCAAAGGAACTCGGTGTTCTGGGGCTGGGCCCACCCCGCGTGGTCGAGGTTGGTCTCGACGTGCTTGAGCGTGTCGCGCGGCCCACGGACGACCTCGACGTTGCCAGTCGTGCCGGACTGCTTGCCGAGGAGGCGCGCGATCTCCTCTCTCGCCTCGGCGCCCCACTTGCCGTCCGCGCCGCCGAGCTTGGCCACCGCCCACGTCCAGAGCATGGCCTCGCGCCAGCGCTCGGTGCGCAGGAGGTTCTGCAGCCACTGGCTCTGGATGTCGCCGTGGCCGATGGGCAGTTCGCGGAAGCGCTTGGACGACGCCATCCTGCTCGCGTTCGGGAACATGAGCGTCGCCTCGATCTGCAGGCTCTGCGT
Source organism: Cutaneotrichosporon sp. PK4640 (assembly GCA_023630115.1). Lineage (NCBI taxonomy): Eukaryota > Fungi > Basidiomycota > Tremellomycetes > Trichosporonales > Trichosporonaceae > Cutaneotrichosporon > Cutaneotrichosporon sp. PK4640. The sequence continues at coordinate 95,399 of JAMALN010000027.1, read as the reverse complement.
GATCGTCTTGGGCATGTGCTCGAGGTGCGGCCGGTTGCGCCCGGGGTAGCGCAGGCTGAGCAGGTAGGCAGCGTGCAGGAGGCCGCCGACCTCGCCGTCCGTCTTGAAGAAGGCGGGGTTGAGATGGGGCGGGACCTTGTCCTGCTTGTCAGCGAGGGGTGTAACCAAGGGTACGATCCGGGGCGAAGGCGATCACACGCAAGGCGACGCGCTCGCGCACAACCCCCTTGTTGACACGGCGAGGTCGCACGGCGCCACCGCCCTTCTGGGAAGGGGTACTCGCTACTCACCTTGCCTCCGGGCTTGAAGCGGAACACCGACCCGTACAGGGGCGAGTGGAAGTCGGACACGGACAGCGGACGCAGGAGAAACGTGTCGTCGTTGAAGGCGACCGCGACGTCGGCCATGTCGGGCAGGAAAGCGGTGCGGCTCTCGATGCTCATCGAGTCGTAGGTTGGGAGCGCCTCTTTGCGCCACTCGCGCTCGCGCCACGCCACCTCCCCGGGCTCGAGGGGCGCGCCGTCCGCATTGACGTTGGGGAGGCGGAAGATCTCGCTGTGCCCGGCGTAACGGAACTGCGGCACGCGCTCGTCGGACGGCTCGGGGCGCGTCCGCCCAAAGTGCAGCCACGAGGGTGTCTGGACGATGCGCCACGTCTTGGCGAGTGCGTCGCCGAGGGACGCGCCCTCGTCGTCGTCGTCGAGGTCGGCCTCGAGCGCCTCGCGCGCCTCGGCGTCGAGGAGGTGCACGTCGTCTGGGGTGAACGCCGTGTCCCACAGCATGAGGTGGACGGTGCGGACGACGCCCTTGAGCGCGGCGAGGACGCTGCGCATCGAGTACACGAGCTCGTTCTGCTCGCTGGCGTCAGCAGGGTCGGAGTGGGGCTCACCGGAAGTGCCGGATGGGGCTGTTGATCTTGTGGTGCTTGTGCCAGTGCTCAAACTCCTTCTGCCAGCGCGCGTCCGAGCCGTTGACCCACAGCCAGACAATGTCGAGCGTGTCCTCCTCGCCGAGGGTGGCGTGGTCGCACTCGAGCTTGCCGTCCGCGAACCAGCTCTCGAGGCATGGCGCGGGGAGGAAGCGCGTGGGCTTGAGGCGGGGGAAGTGGGCGGGCTGACGCAGCGGCTCGAAGGGCCGGTGGAGCGGGCTGACCGAGTCGCGCCGGTCCTCTGGCCGTTCTGTTGGGGCCGTGTCGACGACGAAAGAGACTGCCCCCACGTCGGCGGAGGGGCGGGAGAAGAGGGGCGCGACGGGGTTGCCGAGGAAGAAGTGCTGGAGGGCGAAGAGGGCCACAAGCCAGGCTACGAGGAGCGCGGCTATCCGTGGCGTTGAGAACATGCTGCGTGGATGAGCAGTGTCGAACGCTGCAACAACAAGATGGAATGTTGAGCTTGACTGGTGTGACTTGTCCGCTCGAGCGTGCATTGACCCCTCCTTCTCCCCGCGCAGTACCCCCCCCCCTCCCCTCCCCACGCCCCACGGCGCACTGCGGGCTGCGCAGCAGGAATGGCCTGGTTTGCGCGAGGTTTGGTTGAGATGCGCAGTTCCATCCAGGGTGCCAAGTTCATTCCGGGGATGTCGGGTCGCGTGCCAGACTCACACGACCTCTGAACCGATTATCTCGCACATCCTCCTCCCTGTCTCCAGTCACTCAAGTCTTGGCTCGCCTCACAAGCCACAACCAGTCTCCATGCTCTCGGCGCGCCCAAACCGGACCTCGGACAGGCTCTGGATCCTCCCTCGCCCTGTGCGCAGTGACGCCACTGGCGGTCGTGTTATCCTGAGGATAGATCCGCAGCCGGCACCCTCCTCCGGCATCCGTGATGCAAGCAAGTCCCGCAGAGCTGGTACGGTGCCATGTGCATCACCAGGATGAGCCAGGTCGAGGCCGAGAGCGCGAGAGCCACGGGCCTGGTACTGTATTGATGATGCGGCAGCCGCATGATGCGGCAGTCGCGCAGTCGGCAGAGGGCACAGTCGGAGAACTTGCATGGAAGTCTGCCACGTGAGTGTTCGGGATCGGTGCTTGTGCGCCTCTGGCGTTGGGCCCTTGCCCCCCCCGGCGCGCTTCCCGCCTGATCGGACCGTATCTCGGGCCCTTGCCGGAGACCAGCGGCGGGTCGGCGGGCACGGCTTCAAGTCTGAGGCACGCGGCGGCCAAGCCCAGGCGCTGAAACAGCGAAGGCGGGATCCAACCACATGTTACGGCATGCAACTTTTGAGTGGCAACTTTGAACGAGCGAGGAGTTGACGAGTTGTAGACGGCTGGACGCGTCCATGACCATGACACGCGTCTACAGTACACCCTTGAGGCTCATGTCCGAGCAGTGAAGGTTGCTCGGAGCCGAGGAGGGGCGGAGGTAGGGGGCTGAGCGGCGAGGCCGACGCCGCGCGCCGGGGCTGTTGAATGAATAGTGTAAAAAAACGATGATGGTAAATTGAATAGACTTGTGAATAGGTCTAATTGGATACCAACCCTGTCTACCAACCCTGTTTACCCTGGCTTGTTCTCCCCTGCGCCGTCCCCAGCATCAAAGCGCCACGAGAGCGCCACCCCTCACTCTTCGCTACCTCACTCTTCGCTACAGCCCGCAGGCCTGAAGACAGGTTATCAGCGACATGCATTCAGGTCAGAGCCTGGATCCATGCAAAGACGCGCCGCAGACTCAACTCTGCAGGTGACAGACAGGTTGACAGGGGTGCGGGGTGCGGTACGACACGTGCTTGGGAGTGGGCCGAGTGGAATGGCCCGGCGGCACGACGCTCTCAGAGACCTTTGAGGATGCCGTTAACGCTGGCCGTTCCGCGCTGGATTCGCACTTGGTAGCGTGCAACCTGCACTAGCCTCGCCTGGCCGTCAAGCAGCAGCACAGCGGCAGCACAGCGGCAGTGCCTCGGACCCCTCTCCTCGTACTGTCGACTTCCAGACAAGCCCCCCATTCACCCTACTCTCCCACGGGCGGTGATTCTGTCCCGGCGATCATCCTTCCAGATCACCAGCACAGACGACTCTCTTCACCGCAAACTCCTCTTATCTCACTACCATGCCGCCCCCGCTCCTCGCCTCGCTGCAGCGCAGGCCCGTCCTCGTCGCCCTCTTCGCCGCATTCTCCCTCATCCTCATCACCATCTCCCACACCCACGAGTCGCTGCCCGACGTCCCGTTCCTCCCGAAATGGCAGAAGGAGCTGCCGACCGTCCGCGCGGGGCGCACCGTCCTCTACGAGAGCGCGGTGCACGACGAGGTCACCGGCGCGCTGGGGCACTCGCTCAGCCAGCTCAACGTGTCCTTGACCTATGCCAGTGAGTGCACAGTGGTGCTGGGTGGGCGCGAAACATGTCGAGAACGCGCGCGCGTGCGGGCGCAATGTGCGACGCGCGACGCGTGACGGGGGAGGAGGTGGGGGTGGAGGTGGGCTGTCGGCGAGCTTTAGCGAGCTGGTCGACGAGGGCAGCGAGTTGCCAGGGCAGCGAGCCCCAAGGCCGGATGGGTAGGCGGGCAAGAAGTCAAGAACTCTCGCTCGCCCATCGCGCTGCTGCGCCGTGTGCGACGCGCGACGCCGCTTGGGTGCAACTGTGTGGCGCGGGGCGCAGTCGCATGTCAAGCTTCGACGCGACATGGTGTGGGCTGTGTGGGCTGTGTGAATGTGTGAGCTGTGTTGGCGTCGTCGCAGCTGCGCCGCCGGTGAGACATCGCACCTCGCGACTTCTCACCTCGCGACGTCGCGAAACACGTTTTACCACGTCCCACGTCGCCCCGACCTCACCGCGCGTTGGCCTTCGTGCTGGTGCTTGGCGCTGGCTCGCTTCACACTCCGGCCGCGACGATCTACGCCCTCCGCCTCCCGTCTCCACTTGCCGCGTCCCGCCGCTGACCACAGGCCGCTTCCGCTTCAAGTTTGAAGACGTGCTCCGCGACATCCTCCCGTATGACCCCGAGATCGTCTCCCAGGGCCACACCGAGAAGGTGCGCGAGTGGCTGCAGAAGGACGAGATCGACAACCTGGTGCTGACGACGTGTAAGTCGGCGTACTAAGGGACGGCCAACCAGCCTCGCTGCGCCGCCCCCACCGCACGGGATAGGCACTGACAGCAGGCACCGACGGCCTCAAGCACTTCAACGAGGACATTCTCAAGTCGACGGCCAATGTCGTTTGTGTTGTGCACCACGGCGGCGCGACGTTCGCCAACAACCTCAAGGACAAGCTCAAGGTCCTCGTGCAGCGCGGGCAGATCGAGCTCGTCGTGCTCGGCCACCACGTCCACCAGACTGTCAAGGACGAGCTGCAGTACTGGGCCGACACCGAGGACAACGAGTTCTGGGAGCGCGTCAAGCTCGAGACTTTCATTCCCGTGAGCTGGCAGTTTGAGCTCGACTAGCTAACCCAAGGGCTTCGTTTACCCCCAAGACAAGCAGTACAAGAGTGTGACGCCGTTCCCGCACAAGGCCGTGATCCAGGGCAACATTGAGCAGGGGCGTCGCGACTACAAGAAGATCTTCCGCAGCCTCAACGCGAGCATGTACGCCGACCCCGAGCTGTGGGGCTACAAGCTGGGCGCGGACGGCGTGTTCGAGGGCATTTCGGAGAAGCCGTTCGAGCTGCACCTCGTGGGCCAGCGCAACCCGCGCTCGCCAGTCGACATCCCCGACTCGCTCAAGAACGTCGTCACGGTCGACGAGAAGCTCTCCTACCCCGACTACTACCAGTTGATCGCGGATGCCGACCTGCTGATCCCGGCCTTTGCCTCTCGCGGCACGCTGTACGACACGGCGAGCAGCACGATCGCCGCCGCGATCATCACGCGCACGCCCGTGCTCGTCAGCGAGCGCCACACCGCGTCGTACACGTACATCAAGGGCCCCGCCGCCATCTACCGCAAGGTGAGCGAGGGCGCGATCCCCGCGCTCGAGCGCCTGCGCCGCTCCGGCGACCCGCGGAGTGCGCCCGAGAAGCTCGGCGCCGAGTGGGCCGCGTTCGAGTCCGAGATCCAGCGCCAGAACGCGCAGATGTGGGTCCGCGTCCTCAAGGACAAGAACCAGCGGGCACTGTGGGGCAACTGGTGATCGTGGGTACGTATAGACGATAGAGTTTGTGATCTCATGTACGCTTCTGTAGGCTCAGCGGAACGGCGGTGCCTGCATTCAAGCATGCTTGGGCGTGAGCCAACTCTAACTCGACTGATCCAACTGAACAGCAGCAAAGTCGGCGGAGACGTGCAGACACTGGCTGGCTGCGAGTGGCAGATCGGACAACGTTGCAAGCGACTGGCCTGGAAGCTGACAGCCTGGCCTGGGGTGATGGCGAGCAAGGTCGCCCCGAGCAAGGCTGGTCGCTTCGGTTGAGTCACCCAGCTGCGCTTTCCCCCCTCGCACCCATTTCATAGTGGAACCCAACTCTGTCGTCTTTATTAACGTCTCCATCACTCTCCTCAACACCCACCCATCACTCATCACTCATCACCATCTTCCACCATCCCCTTCAACCCCTTCCTCCACCACCCAAGGGCCGTCCGCCACCAAGTGGCTCGACACGCCACGCTCGACCCCTACTTGTCCCACTACCAGTATCCTTCCTCCCCTCCCCAAAGTGAGTGTGCCATCATCGCCACCCAGAATCTAACCACAGTATGCTCCAGGGTCGAGAGTACGCTGGCGTGAGCATCGACTCGGAGCCCTTCAAGTACCCGCGCGGTCCCGAGCCGAGAACGCACAGTGAGTGATCATGATATACCCAGCTGACACAGGAAGGTCCAGAGACCACCAAGCGTGTGTTCGACTTCTTCACCAACTATGACATCTGTCTCGACGCTCACGGACGCTGAGAAGGCCTACGCCAAGACCCTCCAACCTCAACCGTCTCCATCCCGCAGGTAGTATCGCGCGTGGCTGCGGTCGCTGGCCGATGGCACCGCGCCCGGCCACAAGCACGTGGACTCGACCTCGCTTTATCGGAGCGCCACTACATCGAGGAGTTTGGTGCAGGCAACTGGGAGTTTCGCTGCGGCCCGGTCAACCAACCCATTCTCCGCTTCATGCTGCATGCTCGCCTGATCTTCTACATGGCCGGCATGCCCAACTACGCCGACAAAATCTTCTGGCAGTGCATGGCAGCGGTGCAGGCCGTTATCCCGCGCTCAGCCAACGATGATCCTCTCTCGTGTGTGGGAATGTTCCCTAATGGACTCCCCGACTACCGCGAGTAGAGAAGAGACCACATGTAGAACTCCATATTCTCCCCGGCCGTCCCTCGCAGTAAACCCGTCTTGTGTTGTAAGCCTGAGCGTAGTATGCATTACTAGTGACCTGCCATCGGAGCTGACTGGGCCGCAGGGAAGTCAGTCGCCTCCGCCCTTGCTGCGCATTCCTCTCCCATTCCGCAGTGACTGCGGAAACACGCAAGCACATCTGCTGTCACACAAGAGAGATTCATACAGGTCGGTCAAGAGTGAGATCATTCAAGAGAAAGAGAGGGTATACCGAGCCGGGAGCGATCCGGACGGCGGCCATGTATCACCGCGCCGTCCACCTAGGTCTGGACGAGTCGAGTCGGGTCACGGGCAGTCTAGAACTTGAAGCCGCCGCCGCCGAAGGGGGGCGGGCCCATGTGGTGGCCGTACTTCTGCGAGTTCTTGTTCGCAAACAGCTTGGAGAGGAGGTACGCGCCGCCCATGCCCGCGCCGGCGCCCATGGCGTACGTGCCCCAGCCGGGGCCGCCGCTGTTGCCGCCGTGACTGGGCTTCTTGTTCTTGTTCAGCAGGCTCGAGAGGACCTTGTACCCGACGACGCCGACGGCGGCGTTGGTGATGAGGCCGCGCTCGCCCGTCTGCGCGCCGCCAGGGCCCTCGGCAGCGTACAGCTCCTCGGCCTCGCGGTGGGTCTGCAGCTGCTCGGGGTGCTCCTGGCCCGGCGCGCAGTTGGGGTGCGTCCACGACGTCTGGGGCGGGTTGGACGTCGGGTTGACGTAGTAGATCTGCTTGTACTGCTCGTCCCACTCACGCACCCTGGGGTCAGCCATGTGCGATGCTGGTATCTCCAACTCACCATGGGTACGGGAGGTCCTCGTTGGACATGTCGCTCGCCTCGCGGCTGCTGGAGAAGCCGCCGGACTGGCCGGGCGCCTGGTCGCCGTAGTAGCCCGCGGCCTGGCCGCCCGGCTGCCCGTACGACTGCTGCCCGTACTGCTGCTGGCCGAACGACTGCTGCCCGTACTGCTGCTGGTCGTACTGGGGGGCACCGCCGTACTGCTGGGGCGCGCCGTACCCGGCGTTGGGGTTGAAGCCGCCGCCGCCGTACTGGTTCTGGTCGTGGCCGCCGTAGCCGGGGCCCTGGGGGGGCGCGTTGAAGCCGGCGTTGGGCTGGAAGCCCGAGGGGGCGTTGTACTGGTTGTTGTAGGACATTGTGTGGCAGTGGAAGTGGTGGTGGATGAGAGAGAGAGTGGATGGGCAAGGTCGGGGGGAATGGACGGCGCTTATAACCCGGTTGTTGGGTCAGACTTGGACGCGACTGGATGGTGGGGGGCTGTGCAACACTTGGCACCGCAACGTCATATCTCGTCGATCAACCATCCGCAACTCTTCCATCCACGACGCGCCTCTGCTCCCCCCTCGATCCCTCCCAATGCTTGCTCCTCGCCTCAATGCTCTGCAGCAATCGCACCCGGGCTATGCATGTGCACGTTGATGTGGGCGAGCCGAGGCTTGGCGGCGGCCATAGCGGATGGCCGCCGACGCGGACGGGTGCCGAATTGGCTCACTCCCGCTTCTTGGGTCGTGCCGGCGTCCAGTGCCTCGATCTCGGAAGAGCTGGGGTGGTCCTCGGGCGTCTTCTTCGGCTCCTCGGCCGGCATGTGCATGTCGACATGCCTGCACATCAGCACCATCATGGAGTGGGGATTCAGTGAGTGCAACCGATTAGGGATGGGATTAGCACGGAAGCAATTATCCATCAGGAGTGCGCAGTCGATCCGGGCCAGCATGATTAAGCTTATCAGGGCGGTGCTGATTGCCGATCCAGCCGACGGCGATCATCCATTCACTTCCAGCACAGCACAGCGCTTCCTCATTGCCTCATGCCTCACAGACGCGTCCGCGACGTCAGCGGCGGTAACGCGTACGCGTACAGCCTCCCCAAGCCCGCCATCGCGCCCCCGTGCCTTCCAGCAGCTGGCGGCCTCAAGGCCCAGGATCGCAGGACGCGGCTCCGTGCGTACACGCCCCGTCCTCCCTTGTGCACGCCGCGTCTCGGCTGTATCTCCCTGCTCCGCATGTCCGAGACAGCAGAGCTGTGGACCTGTGTCTCAAGGCGCCGATCGAGGCGTAGTGCAGGCTACCACGTGGGCAGCTGAACCACGCGCTCCAGTGCTGACGTCAAGCTGACTCGATATCGGCAACACTCAAATAGTTGCCACCGGCAAACATATCGCTCTCCATCCCCATGTCCGCCATCCCCCTCTCCGACCTCGTCCTGGTGCGCTGCACCCCCGCGCAGGCGCGCACGGCGGTGCTCAACAACCCGCCCTCGGCGCCCGCGGACCGCGCCGCCCTCCTCTCCCGCGCGGACGCGGAACCAGACGGCGTGATCACCTGGGCGCTCGTCCCCGCCTCCGACCCGCAGTCCACCACCCTCCTCTCCCACTGCGCCACGTACCGCCGGCGCGCGCTCACCCCCTCCGAAGAGGCGGTGGCGTACGGTCTCTCGGCCGTGTTCACGCCCCCCGCCTCGCGGCGGAGGGGGTACGCGCGCCGCATGCTCCAGCTCCTGCACTACGCGCTCGCGCGGCCCGCACTCATGCCCCCCTTCCCGCCCGAGTGGGGCGTGCCGCCCCCCGGGCCCCAGGATGCGCGCTTCAGCTTCCTCCACTCGGGCATCGACGGGGCGTTCTACGCGGCGTATACCCAAGGCCGCCAGGGACCAGGGTGGGTGCCCAGGCCACCGCACACGCGGCTGTGGAACGTCGATCCGGAGACCCCGCGCGTGCCGTACGAACCCCTCGGCCCGCCGGACGTGGTGGCCCTGCAGCCCGCGTACGAGGGCATCCTGCGCGCAGCCCTGCGGCCCGGCCAGTTCGCTGTCGTGCCCGACCTCGGCGCCCTCCCCCGCCTCGGAGCGCCGTCGGTCCTGGCGGGACGCTTTGGCGCGCGCGTCCCGTCCGGCTGGTTCACGTACCTCAAGCTCCGGCCCGGCGCGGACATGCCATGGCGCCTGACGCTGAGCGCTGTACACGGCAGTGTGCCGTTCGCCGTGGCGGCTGCCGTCGCCGCTGCCGAGGGAGCGAGCGTGATCGAGTACGGCGGGGAGGGGTTCACGGACTGGGACGACTGCGGCGTGCAGCTCGACAGGGAGTGGCCCAAGCCCTGCGCGTGCGTGTATGGGGGGGAGATGGAGTGGGTGGCGCCCGAGATGCTGGTCATTGAGGCGGTCGGGGTGCCTGGGCACTGGGCGTGGTACTAGCCACATTTCAAGACGACTCAGTTGTTTCATTTCCTACTGAAGCGCGCTAGAACTTGCCACCCTGTCTGGTCGGGCTCAGGCGTCATCAATGCAGTAGTCTATCCAGATACATTCAACGACAACCTGCTCGAGTCTACTCGTCCTGGTCAGGCTCCGGCTCGTCCTGGTCGGGCTCCAACACGTCCTGGTCAGGTGCGTCGTCCATGGCGTAGGCGAGCATGGGACCTCCAAGATGGCGACATAATGGCGGTACACAACCCCCCTGTTGCGGTCGCAGTTTTGCAGGCGCGCACGTACATCCGCCACAGCCGCCTGCAGCACATGACCGCTGTCAGGCGGCACGCACATGCGGTAAAAGGCGAGCGCCTCGGGCGTGAACGTGGTGCAGAAGTATGTGCCTTCCTCCGAGTCTGTCTTGGCGTGGGAGGCGGCGCGGAACTGAGGGTCGTCTGTGATGTCCCGAACCATGAACGGCTCGCCCAGTGGATAGGTGGCGGTCAGTCTGTTGATAAAGTCCCCGTCGGCGGCTTTTGTCAGCGGCGGCGGGCAAGGACATACAGGGGTCCACGAGTCCGAGGTCGATGGGGAAGCTCACTTTCGTCAGCTGTTGGGCCACAGGATACTCACTTTTGCTTTCGCGAGAGAGAGTGATGAGGTTGAGGTCAGGTTTCCGCGCTCAGCATGACAACCTTTTATCAGGTCGGGGCTGGGGAGGAGAGGGGAGAACGAAGCAACTGTTGGAATCGCCTGATAGCCCATCGCACTTCGGTTTTGAGGCTTGTCAATTTGGGGTGATTTGAATGTCGCACTAGCCACGCTGTGGCGTGAGCCCTTTGCACATCGTCGCCGACGCCGTGGCCACCCTGTTGGAGTCAGACTCGGAGGTTCAAGTACAATGTACAGAGGTTGGGACGTCGGCTTCATAGAAACTGCCCTCGACTCAGCCGGCTGACGGCGGGCACTCCTGTCGTGGATTGAGGATGCACCGAGTGTCGCGGTGCTCGAGACCTGGACTTCATACTTGGAGTCTAGTGACTAGAGACTGAGTGATACATACGTTGGCGGGTTCTGGACCCGTGGTGCGGTCTATACAGCTAATTTACAGACGTATGGATCACGTGCAGGACTGGCGTAGTAACCTGTAGTCCGGATGTCCGGGGTGTAAGCCCGTGTGGCGCCACGACAACTACATACTACTGCGCGCCGGTGCCCCCTCAAGTCTCGTCATAATCTCGTCGCACTTGCTGGCATTGAGCAGTGTCGCCTGGACCACTGCGGCGGTATCACGGTCCGGCTCCAGGATGCGCGCATGTACCTCTTGCAGCTCCTTGAGGTCCATCCCGAATATTGTGACCAGGCGGGACATGATCTCTGGCTCTGTGCCGATGGTCGAAAACTTGAGCACACCGCCGATGGCGAGGAGGCTCGCGATCGCGATGGTGTACCACGCTGGGGCGGAGAGGTGCGACCCTCGGACAGGCCCCAACGATGATACGAGTTCCGCCAAGTCCGCCCAACTTTGTGGCCAGCTCTGGGGAGAGCGAGTGACGAACCTCGTCGATGTCGAATGCCACTTTTATGCGAGTTTCAATCACGAGACGCGAGGCCGGGATAAGAGCAACGATAATTGACTCGGGCAACGGATCTGTCATCCCTTTCGCAGCGTTCCTAGGCTTGATGGCCACAAGAGCCGGAGGGACAAGGGATCGAAGGCTTGAGCCGAGAACTTGAACGTTGAGAGGGGTGGCCAGGGCAACACGATCAAGGAGGGCTGCTACCAGCCCGCCTGTGAGCTGTCCGTCGCGAACGCTCTGGGTGGCTGACCTGATCGAAGACGTTGACAATGAACCCAGGAGACCGTTGATGTTGAGCGTGGGGAGTGGTACAGTCTGGCCGGCAATGGCGATGTGAAGGGGGTGGCGAATGCTCAAGTGTTGCGCGATCTCGAGATGTGGCAGAGCGTGCCAGGTTGATTCGAGCAGTTCAGCCCGCTGTATTGTCTGCTTGGCAAACCGGAGTGCCTGCTCGCCAAGATACTGTCTCAGTTCTGAAAGTCAGCACGGCTTGTGGCCTTGCTCTTCTGGAACTCACCTCGAGCGTGACCCACATCAACGTGGCACACGGGGTAACCGCAAGGGGCAGGTGAGAGGTCGTCAAGTTCAGAGAAGCAACCGTTACAAGTTGTGAGATTGACTGCACAAGCTTGACATCAACAAGCATGCTGCCGGGAGTCGAAGCGTGACCATCACGTGAGGGTGCCACGAATTTGGTTCCGCTCCCACCAGCTTCCCACGTCTCGTACGTCTTGTCGGGCGCAATTTCGTTCACCATGCAGAACCCCGCATCAACAACAATCCACCACATCCATCTCATGTCCGCCTTGACAGCTCCCACCCCCGCAGCAGGGGAACAGGCGGCCCCTCCCCCGCCTACCCCGCAGGCGGGGCCGTCCGTGTCCTCGACGCCGCACCCCGGGCCGCCGGAGACGCCGCGCCCCCCCGCCGGCGGGGCCAACCTCATCTCGCCCGAAGCCCCCGGCATCCCCAACCACATCTTCAGCGACATCGACGAGCTGAAAGAACACCTCCAGGACTGGGCGGGCGACCACGGCTTCGCCATCTCCTGCACCTCCTCCAGAGGCGGCGACTACTACACGATGCGGTGCAAGCGCGCGCGCGGCGGCGCTGGCGGGTGCCCGTGGACGATGGTGGTGCGGCGCTTCTTCTTCCCCGTCGACCGGAGCCCGGGCGGGCGGCTGGCGTGGACGACGACGAACTTTGCGCACAACCACCCCCCGATGCCGCGGGGGACGTTTGCCGTCCACCGCCGGCCCAGCCAGGAGGTGCGCGAGTACATTGAGCGCGCGGGGGAGCGGGGGGAGAAGCCGCGGGTTATCCTCAACGCGGTTAGGCGGATGGAGGGGTGTGCGGAGTTTGACATTGACACGGTTTATTATATCGTCGCGCAGTGGCGCCGGCGGAGCCGGGCGGAGCGGGGGGGGTCTGTGGGAGCGAATGACACTCCGGCGGGCGGGCGGCGGGGGCGCAAGAGTGGCGCCATAACGCCTGGTGGGAACGAGGCGAACGGCGGGCCCAGCAACGGCGGGCCCAGCAACGGCGGGCCCAGCAACGGCGGGCCCAGCAACGGCGGGCCCAGCAACGGCGGGCCCAGCAACG
>JAMALN010000027.1:0-82674 GCA_023630115.1 Cutaneotrichosporon sp. PK4640 | reverse complement strand
CGGCGAGCCCAGTGGGAGCGGCGGAGATCCCGGACAGGACGAGCGAGGTCGTGGCGACGACAAACACGACGACGACGAGAGCGACGAGCGAAGCGGGAGAGAAGAGAACGGCCGCGCGCGGCTTGATCACAGCCCCGACTCTATGGAGATCGACCCGGCGCTCGCCGACGCGCCGCTGGACAACCCCGACCACGAGCACGACCCCGATCCCGGCCCGGACGGCCTCGAGCGCGTCGACGCGCGCGGCCGCGCCAAGCCCTGGTGCACCGGCTGCCAGTCCTACATCCGGCACCACGGCGCGTGTCCCCGCGAGCAGCGGAAGCGCAAGGCCGCGGGCGAGAGCACTACAGTCATGGTCGACACGGGGGTGCAGACGGAGCCTCTCGACATCTTCAAGGACCCGGCGTTTGCGCGGCAGGTCGCGGCCATCCTCCTCGCGGCGAGCGAGAGCGTCAAGGAGCGCGCGGGACTGTAGTGTAGCCTAGATGCATGTACAATAGCTGCGGAGGGCGCTCAACGACGGGCGCGTTGCGGAGGGCGCTCAACGACGGGCGCGTTGGGGGCACCTGCGGCACTGACAGTGAAGATCAGCCTCGGAGCCGTGGGCCGCCCGGGCCGGATACAGCGCCCGATCTTATACACGGACATCCTAGACCTGCGCCGCACGATTCCGCACGCGGGGATGCCTCGGCCAAGGGGATTGCTGGCCGCTTGGTGGGCATGTGACGCGGTGATGGAGGGAGGTTTCGCCGCGGCTTACATTGTTGCCAGGTACGGAATGCCGGTTCTCGGAGGTCAGGGCGATCGTTCCAGTGCGCGCATCTCGCGGCAGTACTCGCCACCCCAATGGGCCCCAGATCTGGCCCCCCAACTGCGAGCTGCCCATCTAGTTCGGACCATCTGCCCCAACCCGCCCTCTAGCCTCTGGCTTGTGTGGCTGCTCGTGTCGCACTCCTCTTCTCATCACACCCGCTATATAACTCTCGCCAGCTTACACTTCCCACCATTCCCGATCCCCAGAACACTGAACAGTGAGTTCGCCGGAACCGAGGCGGCCTCGGACGCGGACGTGCGCCCCGCACCCGACCTCCACCTCCTGCTCCCTCCAGCTAACCCCAGTGACCATCGACATCGACGCCGAGGCCCTCCGCGCCAAGTACGCGGAGGAGCGCGACAAGCGCCTCGCGGCCCCCGTCGGGCGCAACTTCAAGCCCCTCGAGCACCCGGGCGACTTTGTGGACCCACACATGCCCGTGATCCCGCGCGAGCCGGTCACCGACCACGTCGAGTTCTGCTACATCGGCGCGGGGTTCAGCGGGCTGCTCACCGCCGCGCGCGTCAAGGAGGCGGGCATCAAGAGCGTGCGCATCGTCGACAAGGCCGGAGACGTCGCCGGCGTGTGGTACTGGAACCGGTACCCCGGCGCGATGTGCGACACGGCCGCCATGGTCTACCTCCCCCTGCTCGAGGAGACAAACTACATGCCCACGCACAAGTACGTGTTTGGGCCCGAGATCCATGAGCACTGCCGGCGGATTGCGCGCAAGTACGGGCTGTACGACGACGCGCTGTTCCACACGGACGTGCTCGACCTCAAGTGGGAGGAGGGGGGCAAGCGGTGGCGCGTCAAGACCAACCGCGGCGACAGCTTCACCGCGTCGTACGTCGCGATCGGGTCCGGTCCCCTGAACGTTGCCCGTGAGTCACGGACCGAGTCGCGCTGACCGCAGAACTCACCGACATCCCGGGCATCGACAAGTTCAAGGGCAAGCAGTTCCACACCTCGCGCTGGGAGTACGAGTACACCGGCGGTGACCGGCACGGCGCCAAGATGAGCAACCTTGCGGACAAGAAGGTCGGCATCGTGGGCACGGGCGCGACAGCGGTGCAGTGCATCCCGCAGCTGAGCCGGGACTCGGGCGAGCTCTTCGTGTTCCAGCGCACGCCGAGTGCGGTCGATGTCCGCAACAACCACCCCTTCGACCCCGAGTGGTTCAAGGAGATCTCCAAGGAGCCCGGGTGGCACGCGCGCTGGCTCCAGTCGTTCAGCGACTGCTGGGGCCAGAGCGTGCCCAACCCCGCCATCATGTGGGAGGAGTACCCCGACCTCGTGAACGACGGGTGGACCAACCTCGCGCTGCGGTGGCGCGACCGCTTCCGCTCGATCCCGGCGGACCAGTTCGGCCTCCCGGCCATCATGGGAGCGATGGAGGCGCAGGACAACGAGACGATGGAGCGCATCCGTGCGCGCGTCGACGAGATCGTCACGGACAAGCAGAAGGCCGCGGGCCTCAAGCCCTGGTTCCGCCAGATGTGCAAGCGCCCCTGCTTTCACGACGAGTACCTGCAGGCGTACAACAGCCCGACCACGCACCTGGTCGACACGGACGGGCAGGGCGTCTCCGAGGTGACCGAGACGGGCGTGGTGGTGAACGGCAAGCACTACGAGCTCGACTGCATCGTCTGGGCCTCGGGCTTCCAGTTCGTGCCCGGCGACGTGACCACGCGCCTGGGGTACGACGTCGAGGGCCGCGCCGGCAGGCTCTCGGACGCGTGGGCGGCCAAGGGCGACGGCGGCGGCATGCGCACCCTCCACGGCCTGCAGACCGCGGGCTTCCCCAACCTCTTCTTCCAGCAGCTCCCGCAGACGGGCTTCCTCATCTCCAACCTCCCCAACAACTTTATCCCGCAGGCCGCCAATGTCGCCGCCCTCATCACGCACGCCAAGGAGAAGGGGTACGAGACCGTCGACGTCGCACCCGAGGCGCAGGAGGCGTGGTGCAGCGCCATCCTCGAGCACGGGCGCCCCATCGGCAACCCCGAGTGCACGCCGGGATACTACAACAACGAGGGCAAGGGCGCCAACATCCACACCCGGCTCATGGCGGGATACCCCGGCGGTGCGAGCGCGTTCGCCAAGCTCATGGAGCAGTGGCGCGCGCCCGGCCCGCAGCAGTTTGCCGGCGTCGTGTTTGAGTAGATGGCGAGCAGGATGGCCGGTGAGCGGCAACGGTCAGAAGTAGACTTGGTTAGTTAGGATGAATGGAGGCTCCATGCTGCTTTCCCCTCTGAGCGGCAGATGTGTTGGACAACTCGCCTTCGCGGCTCGCAGTCTCATCAGACTGCTCAAGGCCTTCGGCGCCCTCGGCGCTGCCCCACAGGTGCCCTCGATTCCACAAACTCCCATGTTGTAGAGTTGATTAGCCCCGCCTCCTACCTGGTTCCGCGTCGCCTCTCCCACATGCACAGCCCGACTCGGGCACTGCCGAAACAACACCCGCCGGTTCGCGTCAACATTCCGTCAACATCCAGTGCTCAACGTCTTCACCACCTTTGTATCCGTACTTCCCTTCCCATACCAAATGAGCTCACCTCGAAAGAGACAGCAGCGCCACCTGATCGCGTGAGCCAGTCTCCGGCCCGCTGACAGCAGCTGCACGGAGTGCCGCCAGATCCGCGTGAGCTCCGCACCTCCCTCGCCCACTCAAGCTGATCTCAGACGCGGTGCGAGGGCAACGAGTCGCAGAAGGATCCATGCCAGCGCTGCCGTGCGTCGCCCCCACTCTCAGCTAACGGCAGAACGCCTCTCCCTCCCCTGCGTCTATGCGCGCAAGCGGCGGCGCACCCGCGCAGCCCTGGAAGCGGAGGCGCGCTCGCCTGCGCGTCCGGACCGCGACCTCCGCTCCCACCACATCACGACCTATCTCGACCCCAGGATCGCCAGCCGTGCAGCGACGCCCGAGCTGATCCGCCCGCCTCCCCAGGCGGACGACGACCCAGTAACCCTGGGCCTGCTAACCGCGACCGAAGCCGACGCCCTCTGTGCGCACTTCATGCGCCGCCTCAACCCCCTCATCGGCATGCTCGACCCGGCCCTGCACACGCTCACATACATGCGTGCCTCCCCGGCCCTACTGAGCGCCGTGCTCATGTGCGCGTCCCAGTTCTTCCGGCGCGACCTGTACCCCGCCCTGCGGGCGCACGCGCGCGCCCTCACCGACCGCGCGACGAGCACGGGCGAGGCGTCCCTCGGCATCGTGCAGGCCCTCACCCTCATGCTGGCGTGGAAGGAGCCCACCGACGGCACCGGGGGCATCAAGCTCGCCGTCGCCGTCCGCCTGGGCTACCAGCTGGGGCTTCACCACCCGCCGCCCAACGGGGGGCGGGAGGCGGCGGACGGCACGCGCACCTGGTTCACGGTGGCGGCGTTCGACCGGATCAACAGCGACGTCTTCGGCCTGCCGAGCATGGTGCCGCTCTCCGAGCTGCCCGACGTGCGTGGTGCGTGGATGCGCTGACGCAGTGCGAGCGCTGGGCGGAGGGCACGGCGCGCTTCCACGGCGGCGACATGCGGCACGCGTGCAGCACCTCCTCGGCCAGCATATACCTCGCGCTCATCCGCCTCCGGCGGAGCTACAGGGCCATGCCGGCCGAGGTGGCGTACGCCCTCCTCGCGGACATCTACGCCCAGTTCGACGCGCACCTCGTCCGCTGGTTCCCCGACGACCCGGCGCGCGGCCGGTTCTCGGCCGACGAGCAGGCCCTCCTCAAGTGGTTTGACCTGAACCACCTCCTGCGCATCAAGTTTCTCATGCTCGACGTCTGCCCCCCCTCCGAGCGGGGGCAGGTGGGCGCCGACTGGCTCACCCTCGCGGAGCGGTTCACCTCCCAGACGGAGAGCATCGCGCGCCTCGGATACCTCGGGTACATGCAGGACACGAGCGTGACGCACCTCTCGACGTTTGGGGTCGTGGGGCACAAGGTGCGGCCTGGCGGGGCTGGCTGACGCCAGATGGCGGCGCGCCTCCCGCCGCTGCAGCGGGCGGTGGTGGTCTCGTGCGTCCGCCGCCTCGGGGTGTGCTGTGATGCTGCGCGCGGCGCGCCGGTCATTGACCTCGTTGCCCGCTTCCTCGCCCGCCTCTTGGGCGTGCTGGAGCGCGAGTCGGACAGCCCCGCGCTGAATCCGGTCGGCGCGTTCGACCTCGTGAGGCTGGTGAGGACAGGCTGACAGCAGGACGAATTTCTGCGGCAGACATTGCCTCCTGGCGACTTTGACGCGCCGTCCCTCGACGACGAGTTCTGGTGGGGGCTGCGCTGGGGTCGCGCTGACGACAGGGCGATGCTCTTTCCCAATGCTGGCGTCATGGTGTAGTGCCATTGCCGGTCAGCAACTGTCTCGCCACATGGCCGGTTCCGCCAGGCAAGTGCTCTCATGACGACAGCGCCACAACAGCCCCAGTGCCTAACCTCCCTTCGGTGGCTTCCGGCGGTACATGTGTCTCATGCCGCATGACCGCCGAGTGGAGCTGCTCCGCCGCCATGGGAATGGTTAATTGAAACCCTAGAAGCCACCGGCCGAAACGTCGATGCCAAGCCTTCGGTACGCCATTATAGTCTCTGATCGACACTAGCACTCAAGACGACATGAGAACGACTGCACCATTCACATCGTCGCAATTGGACCACTGAGCTCAGCTGACCTCTGCCCACTCACGAGCGGCTCATAACTCATCCCAGGCTGTTGAAGGAGACACACCTGCACGTCAGGGAGCACTGGAAGACGCACAGGGGGTTCTTCCCCTTGGCCACACTATCCTCGTCAAAGTTGCATGCATGTGCGGATTATAGAGCTGGCGATAGACTTGGTGCTATCATTTTGGGGGCTAGTGGGCGTCCCGTACGGAACGGCCCTTCTCGTCGACGATGTCCGAGTCGGAGCGGTCGCGGTCGCGGTCGCGGGCCACGGCGGGGATGTCGTCGGTGCTCTCGTCGGCGTCAACGAGGTTGCGCTTCTCGCCGAGGTGGACGTTGTCCATGAGCAGCGAGAGCGGGATGAGGACGGCGGCGATACACACGGCAATGGTACACAGCACCTTCTGGACGTCGCGGTAGGCGTTGACGATGGCCTCGCGGGGCACCGAGCCGGGCGGGTTGGACTTGACAAACTTGAGGGGCGACTTGTACACCTCCTGCGCGATGGTCGTAGCGTTGGGGACGCCGGCTTTGATGAGGCCGTCGCGCAGCTTGCCGGGTAGCATGTTGGTCCAGACGGCGCCGCTGATGGCGGCCGCTACGCCGCCGCCCGCCTGCCCGCCGACGGCCCAGCACGAGGTGACGAGGAGGGCGTGCTCGTGCGAAAGCTTGGCCTGCATCGCGACCAGCGAAGGGTGCGACGACATACCGGTGCCGATACCGTCGAGGAGCTCGCCGGCGATGAGGCCCGCCAGCTGCGCGCGCGAGTAGCCTCCGCGGAAGTGGATGAGCATGCCCTGCGCGATGACGATGAGAGTGACGCCAACCACGACGAGGGGCTTGACGATGCGGAAGCGGCGCACGATGAGCGCAACGAACACCACCGTCAGGGACGAGGCAAAGTTCTCGAGCGAGTTGATGCGGGTCGCGCCCTCGACACCCTGGTTGAACGAGACGACGAGGGTAAAGTACATGTACGAGTCGCGGGTGGAGGAAGCAATGTTCTTGAGGAAGGAGATGAGGAGGATGGACATGACGTGCTTGTCGTGCATGAGGTGGAAGGGGAAGATGGGGTGGCGAGCCATCTTCCACTCCCACATCACAAAGGCCGGTATGCAGAGGACGCCGACGACGAGGGGGGTGATGACCTCGGCCGTCTTCCACTTGGCGGCGCTGCCGCCGCCGAGGGTCAGGGGGAGGAGGATGCACGCCAGCGCGCCGGCGAGGAAGAGGAGGCCCACGAGGTCCATGACCCAGAACATGTGGACCCAGCCGGCGCGGCTGGTGAGCAGCTTCCAGGTGGAGGGGATGCCGGCCATCCTGCCCTCGCGCTTGGCGCGGTACGTGAGGTAGTAGAAGATGACGATGAGGGCAAAGCACACGACGGGCGAGATGATCGCCCACATGCCCGAGCCCCAGCGCCACCCGACGCCGTTGACGACCTTGTCGGCGATGACGGCGCCGGCCCACACGTTGATGATGGAGGGGAAGATGAAGACGAGCTGCATGAACAGGCGGTTGCGGAGGGTCGTCGTGTCGATCGCGAGCCCGTACTGCAGGATGTTGCCCGCGACGTGGCCGAGCGTGTACAGCAGGAAGCCTGGGATGTAGGCGTCGAGGCCGGAGGCCGTGGCGACAAGGATCGGGCCGACGAGCCAGAAGAGGGCCGTCAGGTTGAGCATGAACCCGCGCCCGATGTAGTCGGTGAGCTTGGCGGTGATGACGAGCGTTGTGGCCGTCAGGACCTGGCGGATGGTGCGCACCATCGCCGCCTTGCCGGTGACGCCCCACTCGTCGAGCGCGATCGCCTGGTACGTCCCGATGACCGTGGCCGCGAGCATGCGCCCGTCTGCTGTCAGCGGGTTCGGGGGGTCGCGCACAGGTCATGACGACGAGCACGCTGAAGAAGATGATCTTGAGGTTGCGCGTCCAGCTCTTGGTGATCGCGTCCATCTTGAGCACGCCCGGCGACTTCTTCTCCAGCGGCGCCCCGATGCTCAGCTGGTCCGGGTCGGCGTACACGGGCTCGTCCGGCCGCCGCTGCCGGACTGTCTGCTCCTCATGGTCGATCTGGTTCTTGCGGTCCATCTTGGCGGTGGGGTGAGCGAGGCCGGGGTCAAGCCCGCCCTTTATACCATCTTGCAACCGCTCCCCGGAGGCGCAGCCCCCTCAAAAGTCGCTGGACCATGGTCTCTCATGGTCTCTGCAGCGGAAGGAGGGTTTGCCTCTGCCGCGGTCTCATGGACGTGGTCACACGACGAATCCCTCGACACATGGTTGGCGACCGCGTCGGCCGATAACCTTGTCCAGCTCAGACATTCCATGCCTCTTGTCCAATCTTCCAATCACATCACCAGCGGGTTTAGGTGTGGTGGAGCACCGCCATGCGCGATCAGGGGCGGAGTGCGGGCAGTTCCGCTCTAGGTGACATCCGCTGGAGATGGTCCATCAGGCACTTCGCGGTTACCGCTAGCATCGCACTTTCGGCCGCGTTTGAGACAGCCTTGTGCTCCACCATGTGCGCAGCAGCGGACCGGTCGGGCGTCCTCTTCGAACGGCCGACATGCAACACCACGCTTCGCACTCCGTCCAGCCGAAGGCGTCATGCCAGCCCTGGCATCCTCACTGAACTAGTGTGGTCCAGCCCCGTCGATCCCCACACAGACCTGTCGATCCAGATTACATCTCAATTGGTCACCAGATCACCAGCGCGTGGACAGGGCATCCTCGCTCATGATCGCCACGAGCTTCTCGCGCTGCACGCAGTTGTCTTCGGTCAGCACGGCCCCTCGCCCGACGCACCAATATGCCAGCTGCGCGCGAGCTGGTCGAGCTCCTCCTCCCCCAGGTCCGCAAAGTATCCAGCCCACTCGTGCGCGAGCTGTTCGCTCAGCAGCAGCCCGCGCACCTGGCGCAGGACGTGCTTCTTGATCTTCCATGTGGGCGGGTATGCCTTCTCGAGGCGCGGCGCGGCGTCGGCGAACCACTCCTCGAGCGGGCCGAACACGTGCCTGACGGGCGTCTCGTCGAAGCCCCACCCGTCGGCGGACACGGCCCTCTTCTTGCCCAGGAACGGCGCGAGGAGGCGGAGCAGCGGCGTCTCCGCGCCCGGGTAGACGAGCCCCATGACGCCGATGTCTGCGTCAGCGCGCCCGCGGTGTGCTCACCCTTGTACGTCCAGAGCGAGTAGCTGGCGCGGTGCCGGCGGTTGATGTCGAGCTGGAGACGGAGGACGTCGTAGCGCGCGGCGTTCACCGCCTCCCAGTCCGCGTCGGCGGGGGTCGCGTACGTCGGCCCAAACTCGCTGTTCCAGATCGGCGTGCCCGTCGCGAGCATGAAGTCGGCCTTGCGCCGGAACGTGCGCTCGTGGTACGCCACCTGCTCCGCGGAGCCGGTGTAGCGCTCCGGCGCGGCCGGGAACCCGTACACCGAGTAGTCGTGGCACGCGTACACGCAGTTCGGGAGGGGCGTCTTGAAGCCCGAGAAGTCGTACCCGAACGAGTTGCCGCTGCCGTCAGCTCATCCCAGCTCGGCGTACTCGAGGAAGAGGATGTGGTGGGGGTCGACGGCGCGGATCGCGCGCTCGATGCGCGCGTAGAACGCCTGCAGGCGCAAGTGCTGCGCGTCCGTCGGCTCGTTCACCGGGTTGTACCCCGCGACCCAGGTGTTGTCGCGGTAGTGCGCGGCCAGCTGCTCCCACAACCACACCGCGCGGTCCTGGAAGTCGCGGTGCTCCCAGACTGGGTCAGCGCGTTCGCGGGGGACGTACACAGCGCCTGGTTGGTGTTGTTGTCGCTGTGCCAGTCGATGTTCTGCCCGCCGGGCAGCGCGTGCAGGTCGATCACGGAGTATATCCCGTGCCGCGCACACAGGTCCACCACGCGGTCGAGGTGCCGGAAGCCGTCGGGCTTGAGGACCCGCGGGGAGAGGTCGTCCTCGAAGTGCCGGTAGTTGATGGCGATGCGGAGGCAGTTGAAGCCCATGCTGGCCAGGAGGGCTGCGTCCCCGTCCGTGAAGTAGTGCTCGAGCCAGCGGTCGAAGAAGTACGCCGCCTTCTCGGGGCCCAGGACGCCGGCGAGGGCGGAGCGCGCCTGGTTCTCCTGCCCAGCAAAGCCGCCCATGAAGTTCTCCATGAGCACTGCGGTCAGCGGCGGAGGGCGCGGACTCACTCCACCCGCCAAGCGAGGCGCCCTTGAGGAGGAGCGGGCGGCCGCCCAGCGTGATCTGGCTGCCCGAGACTTTGAGGTATGCGTTCGTGTCGACGACCATGTTGCTATGGGTGAGTTGCAGCTGGCCGCAGCGGCGCTTATGACCTCTGGCCATCGGTGCATGGCCCCGCACTCGCCAGTTCGCCGCTGTTGTCAAACAGCGTGATAGCGCTCCCCCGCAACCTAGCCCCGCACTCCGTCCCGCCTCGCTTTGTCGACCCACCACTTCGGGCCGATGAGCTCCTTCAAGCCGCCACGAACCGTGCGCACCCGCGGATCGCGCGCTCACGCAGATCACATCAGCCCTGATCGGATGAATCCCGGCAGTTATCGCCGGTGTTAAACGCTGCTTGGCAGCTGTTGGTCGCTGTTACGCTCGCCCACCGGTCTTTACCGCACTTGAACGCTGTTTCGTGCCTTGGTCGGCACGGAAGTTTCTGCGCCCCCTCCGCCTCTTCTGTGGAGCCAGGCTCATGGTGTTGCATCTCTATCATTGGGGCCGACATCGGCCGTCTACATCGCCCGGGTATCCCCCGCTGGGCCCCGCTTGTTCTCACGGCAGTTGCAGCGGTATGCTGCTTGCGAGATATAAGCCATGCGGGACGAGTTTGAGCTGGAGCCCCTACAGCCAACGACGACGATGACCGACAACCGCGACCTCCAGTTCGACACAAAGCTCGACGACACAAAGCTCGAACACGTCGAGAGCAAGCACGATGTAGCGCTCCAGCAGGAGGAGCGCCTGCACGTCACGGAGGAGCAGGTGCGTCGTGGATGGGCCGGGCTGACGGCAGAACCGCGCGCTCCTGCGCAAGACGGACAAGCACATCCTCGTCACGCTCATGATCGTGTACTTTATGCAGGCGCTCGACAAGACCAGTGCGTCGCCTCGCATTCCCCACTCCGCTCACGCATGGCTGACCCCAGACCTCGGCATCATGAACCTCCTCGGCCTGTCCAAGGACCTCGGGCTGCAGGGCACACAGTACTCGCTCGTGAGCAGCGTGATCCCCTTTGCGCAGATGGCGTGGCAGCCGTTCAGCTCGTACCTCGTCGTGCGGGTCGACACGCGCGTGCTCATGACGGCCCTCATCGTCCTCTGGGGCA
The DNA here is from genome assembly GCA_023630115.1 of Cutaneotrichosporon sp. PK4640. Lineage (NCBI taxonomy): Eukaryota > Fungi > Basidiomycota > Tremellomycetes > Trichosporonales > Trichosporonaceae > Cutaneotrichosporon > Cutaneotrichosporon sp. PK4640. Next base: position 71,887 of record JAMALN010000027.1, on the reverse strand, counting down.
CGATGGAGACGGTGCTCTGCGCGGCCAACTCGTACGCGTCCATCATGGCCATCCGCTTCTTCCTCGGCCTCTTCGAGGCCGGCTGCCTCCCCCTCTTCAGCATCCTCACCGCCCAGTGGTACCGCCGGTGAGCCCACCCTCACTCCCATCTAACCTCAGCTCGGAGCAGCCCCTCCGCGTCGCGCTGTGGTACGGCACGAACGGGCTGTCGTCGATCATGGCCGCCGTGTTCGGGTACGGGTTCGCGCACATGTCCGATGGCGGGCCGCTGTTCAAGTGGCAGGGCCTCGCGATCCTGTGCGGCGCGCTCACGCTCATCTCGGCGCCGCTCGCGTGGTTCTGGATCGACTCGACGGTCGACAAGGCCCGCTTCCTCACGCCCGAAGAGAAGGCGCTCGCAACGGAGCGCCTGCGCGCCAACCAGACCGGCGTGGGCAGCAACGAGTACAAGTGGGCGCAGCTGTGGGAGGTGGCCTACGACCCCAAGTCGTACCTCTTTGTCGGGATTGCGATCCTCATCAACGCCGGCGCGGCCGTGTCGTCCGCCTTCGGCCCGACGCTCATCAACAACATGGGGTTCGACAAGTACGTCTCCAATCTCCTCAACATCCCCTTTGGCGCGCTGCAGCTCGTGGTCATCGTCGGCGCCAGCTGGGCCGCGCAGCGCTTCGCGAACAAGGCCATCCCGCTCGCCATCCTCCAGATCCCCTGCCTCGTCGGCTCCATCCTCCTCTACACCGAGGGCACGAGCGGCTCCTTCCGCCAGGGCATCGGGCTCTTCGGCTACTACCTCCTGGCCAGCGTGTTCGGGTGCAACCCGCTGCTCATCGCGTGGGTCATGGCCAACACGGGCGGCCAGACCAAGAAGTCGGCGCTCCTCGCCCTGTACCAGTGCGGCGCGGCGGCGGGCAACATCCTCGGGCCGATGCTGTTCAACGCAAAGGACGCGCCGTACTACATCCCCGGCCTGCGGGGGTGCATGGGCATCTTTGCCGCGCAGCTCGTGTGCGTCGGCGCCACGTTTGGCGTGCTCGTCCTCCTCAACCGCCAGCGGCGGCGGCAGCGCGTCGCGGCCGGCAAGCCCGAGCACATCAAGGACACGTCCATGGCTACCAAGTTTGAGAACTATGCCGACGACGGCGTGCTCGGCAAGAATGGTGGGTTAGAGGCGGTGGCAGGGGCTGACATCAGCGCTCGACGATCTCACCGACTTCACGAACAACGAGTTTGTGTATGTATACTGAGTGGGGCATGCTGGTTGCCGACGGAGGGCGTGCGAGTGGAGACCGGTGGGAGTACGTCAAGAAGGGCAGGAGGTGCGCCCGTGTCTCTTTGATGCTACAGTTGTCTAGGAACCTCGGGAGCGTGGGAAGGAGCTGCGCCTCGTGTCACTTGGCCCTGCTAATGTCCGTGATTGCATCTGTCTACTGGCCTCCGTGTATCTGGCTATGTACAAGCCGCGTCTGATGGCAGGCCTACTTGTCAACAGGGCGGACAAGCAGGGGCAGCTGCGACCCGAGCTCCTCCTCCCCCACGACCCAGGGGAGCATGACGATAAAGTCCTTGGGCGTGATCTCGGGGCGGGACGGCAGCACCTCGAACCGGAAGCTGCGGAGAAGGACAAACAGGAGCACCTTCATCTCGTTCAGCGCAAAGCGGTAGCCGATGCAGGACCGCGCCCCGGCAGAGAAGCTCATGAGGTTGCCCCACATGCCCGGCACCTGCTTCCTAGGGATGCCGGGGCGCTCGAAGCGCTCAGGCTTGAAGAGGTGTGCGTCGTCGCCCCAGATCTCGGGGTCGCGGTTAACGTTGATGAACGCGGGGATGATAAAGTCGCCCTTCTTGATGGGGATCTCGGAGACGAGGCTGCCGTCGTCGCCGCGGAGGGGCGTGCTGAGGGGAACGACGCCGGGGCCCGTGGCCATGCGGATCGTCTCGGGGACGGGGCCGTCGAGGCGCAGGCTCTCGCGCACCACCGCCTCGAGGTAGGGCAGGGAGTTGAGGTCGTCAGCGGCGGGCTCGAGCTCGGTCACGGCGAGGAGCTCGGCGCGCAGCCGCTCCTGCACGTCGGGGCTGCGCGCGAGGTTGTACAGCGTCCACCCCAGCCCGGTCGAGGTCGTCTCGCTCCCGGCCAGGAGGAGGGTGGACACCTGGTCGATCAGCTCCTGGTCGCTGAGGCGCTGGGCGGGTGGGAGGTCGGCAGCGATGTTGGCCTTGACGAGGATCGAGAGCAGGTCCTTGCCCCCGGCCGTGGAAGGCTTCTCGATCGACGCGTTGTGCAGAGCCTGGAGCTCGCGCTTCTTGCGCTCGACGAGGCTGTACCCCAGCTTCTGGGTCATGGCCTTGCTCTTGTCGATGTACTGGTTGCGCTTGGACGGCTGCGGGTCAGCTTAGGCACGGGGCCTGGGAACGTGGGGGAGTGGGGAGTGGGAGCGCCACTGCAGCAGGCACTCACGATCCAGTTGAACTGGTCGGGCCACAGGTGCTGCAGGATGTTGAGGGGGGACATGCGCATGAGCTCGGCCAGGGCGAGGCGGTACGCGTCGACAACCTCGCTCCCGCGGGTCAGGCCTGCTGTCAGCTGCTGCCTGTGGAAAGTCCGGACGGGGTATCGTAACACGCATGCTGGAACCAGGCCCCAGGTCCGGCACGCCCCCCGAGTACTTACATGCAAAGTCGACGTCGAAGCCCGTCAGCCCAATTATGTCGAACGCCACACGGTTCACCCAGAGCGACATGTCGATGCGCTTGGCGCCGGGAACGATGTCGCGAGGGTCGACTGTGCGGCCCGTGCGCTCGTCCACGGCGTCGGGGCCGGCCTCGATCTCCTCGGCGAGGAGGTCGCGCAGCTCATACGCCTTCTGGTAGAAGAAGGGGACGCACTCGCGGATGGCCCCCGCCGAGAAGCACGCATTCACCATGCGGCGCTGGCGGCGGTGCTGGTCGTGCTCGGCCATGAGCACGCCGACGCCCAGGAAGCGGTGCAGCGTCTCCATCTCGGTGGGCGGCTTGACGAATAGGTCGTTCTCGTGCTGCATGTAGTGGATGGCCGCAAAGTCTGAGGTGACGATCATGGGCTCGCCCAGAACCTGGTGGCCGCGGTACGTGTGCCCGTGCTCGGCGAACTTGGCGGCCGCGAACGAGCCCGTGGGCACCTCCATGATCTCCCCGAAGTCGCCGTACAGCCAGTGCTTCGGCTTCCCGCCGGGCAGGTGGGAGAGGTGGTGCCAGTGCTGGTGGTAGTAGACCTTGTAGGCGCAGAAGGCTGCGAGGCCGAGGACGAGCGCGAGGAGCGAGAGCGGCCCGAGGACGTACCATGGCTGCTTGGCGAGCCAGGTGTTCGGGAGGGCGGTGATCATGTCTGCGACGTAGCCCATGGGGGTAGATGTTTGAGATGAGCAGTCAAGGTGGGGATGTGGGGCTGGGGATCATATCCACATAGCATGCTTGGCACTTGGAAGCTGTTCTGCTCGTCCGGTCCAGTCGCGCCATGAGGGTATCAGTCCACCCCACTCACACACAGCGTCGCGTTTCCATGTCTACATCCGATGCCGAGAATGCCCAGAATCACTGCGCCCTACATCTCCGATCCCTATCACGGCTCCGCCGTAAACCCCTCCCCGAGACCACCCTGCTTCCGCTGCCGGAAATCCGTCATGACTGTCGCTTTGGGCAGGTCTCGACGACCCGACATCTCGTTCAGACGTATGCAGCCCGTTTCCTGGGTCCACATGTCCAGGTCATGACGAAAGTGTGGATCGTGCATCAAGATACCGGAGAGCTGGAACCAGCTCCACTCCGCCACCAACTGAACGCCTCGAACGTGCAAACGAACATGCAGCCCGCCACGATCCCTGCCCAGCAGTGCCACAACCCCCTTCGTCTTGTACCTTGTGCCCCTCCCCACAGGTCCCACAGGTCCAGCCACGGAAGGATCGTGAAGTAAAAATGTAACGCTACTCTGTCACTCTGCAGCGATTTAAGCTCGCTGATTAGCAGGGAATGCTGTCACTTCACGTCTCAGTCGCTCACCTCATGTCTGATCAGGAACAAGGTCGGCCGCGGAACAGTCGCCAAGTGCGGCCTCTCGTTTCCCGGAATCCTTTCAGTAGCATTGCATGCAGGTGCCAGTGCGCAGCGCGTAGGGATCGTCGAGCTTCATCGCGTAATGTTTGATACCTGGCCAGGCACACGGCGGCTCGGCATGGCACCCGTCAGAGCGAGACGCGGAACAGCGTTTGCCCTCAAAATTCGCCTGTCCCGGCCAGCCCCCATCTTCCGTCAGTCTTGCAGAGCCCGTGGTAATAGTACAATGATGCATGTGCTACTGAAACAGTTGCTACCCTATAGAGAAATGTCTGGTGGCTTAGAACATCTTGCCAACAGCGCCCATGAGGCGGCCGTCGCGCATCGCCTCGACGATCTTGGCGACGCTCGAGCCGATGCTCTTGCCGCTCTTGCCCTCGGCGACGTCGCCGCGGCGGACCTTGACGCCGAGCTCGGAGCGGACGGCCTCGTAGACGGCGCGCGTCTGGCCGAGGTACTCGGCGGGCTCGAGGTCGTTGCGGCCGTCGGCGGTGGTCGCGACGAGGATCGAGCGGTAGAGGTTGCCGGCCTCCTTGGCGAACTCCTTCTTCCACTTGGGGAGGTTGGTGAGGTCGGTGATGTCGTCGTTGACCATGAGGGCGTCCATGATGACGCCGACGAGGTGCTTGGCGGCGTCCTCGAAGCGCGGGGCCGAGTCCCAGCTGGGCGTCTGGTTGAGGCGCTTGTACAGCGTGATGGCGGCGTGGGTGTTGAGCTTGGCGAGCTGCTCGGGCGTGAGGAAGGCCGCAAAGTGCTTGGTGAGGGTCTCGTTGAGGAGCTTGACGATGGCCATCTTGAACTTGACCTCCATGACGCGGAGGTCGAGGGCCTGGGTCGCGCAGTACATCTGCGAGCCGAGGAGGAGCGAGAGGACCTCGTTGGCCTCCATCGTCTTGCGGGCGGACGCGAACGCCATCGAGTTCACGCTCTGGTTGTGCATCTCGGTGCTCTGGACGTGGTTGCTCATGGGGTTGGCGAGGAAGCCGAGCTCGGCGCAGTAGGCGCCGCAGTGGATGTCGAGACCCTTGCAGTGGTAGTTGGTGCTAGGCTCGGAGCCGGCGAGGTTGGAGGGGAGGCCGTGGTTCATCTCGCAGTTGATGAGCTCGGTGACCTGGGCAAAGCTGAGCTTGCCGAGGTTCTGGAGGACGATGCGGGCCGAGTCCATGGCCGAGGTGACGGCCATGGCCTGGAAGTTGCCGCCGTGGTGGAACATGCCGCCCTCGACATCGATGAGCGGGTTGTCGGTGGTCGAGTTGAGCTCTGTCTCGATCTGCTGGCGGGCGAGGCCGAGCGCCTCGAGCTGCGGGCCGATCCACTGCGCCGAGGTGCGGAGCGCGTAGCGGTCCTGGCGGAGGATGCCGGCGTCCTGGTCGGCGAGGAGCTCGGGCTCCTCGTGCACGGCGAGCTTGGAGCCACCGAGCATGTGTCTAATGTTTCTAGCGGCCTCGATCTGGCCGACGTGAGGGCGGATCTCCTGGATGAAGGGGGCAAACGAGCCGACGTGGCCGTCGAGCGCCTCGACCGTGAGCGCAGTGTTGGTCTGGCTCATGATGGCGAGGCACTCGGCGTCGTAGAGCGCGAGCGCGCCCGCGGCCGCCGAGACGGCCGTGCCGTTGACGAGGCCGAGGCCCTCCTTGGAGGCGAGCTTGACGGTCTTGAGGCCGTACTTGGCGATCGCCTCGGGGGAGGTGAGAACCGTGGGGGGCGACGCCGCGGTGTCGAACACCTTGACGTCGGGGTGGCCGCAGATCGCACCGGCAATGTACGAGAGGGGCGAGAGGTCGCCCGAGGCCGAGATGGTGCCGCGGAGGGGCACGCAGGGGACGAGGCCTCTGTTGATAAAGTCGGCAAACGACTGGAGGACCTCGAGGCGGACGCCCGAGTGGCCGCGGACGCAGCTGTTGACGCGGACGGCCATGGCGCCGCGGACGATGGGGATCGGCATCGCGGCGAGGAGCATGCCCTCGTAGGTGGCGTCGGTGGGGAGGAAGCCGCAGAGCTGGTGCTCGAGGAGCGAGATCTGGAGCGCCTCGGTGTCGCTGGTGCGCGTGTCGGCCGAGCCGCCAAAGCCGGTGGTGACGCCGTAGATCGACGTGTGCTTCTTGGACTCCTTGAAGTCGACCGAGGCCTGGACGGGGCCGGCGACCGAGGCCGCGAGCTCGACCTTGGCGCCGTGGCGGGCGACGGCGACGACGTCACCGACCTTCATGGTGTGGCCGTCGATGCTGACGGTCTTGGTAGCCTGGGAGTGGGCATAGGTAGCGAACGGCTCACTGCATGTCAGCGGTGACTCCCCAGTTAGTGGTGGGTACTCACACAGGAGCGGCCTTGGCCGAACCGGCGTTCATCGCCTTGGTGGAAGCGGGCTTGGCGACATTGGTCTCAATAAACATTGCCACTCGGGAGGGGTTTGTTGTATGGGGTGCGGTACCGCGATAGCGTAGAGCGAGTTAGAGCGAGAGGGGCTGGCGAGGAGCGAGCTGAGCTGAGTGTGATCGGTGGGGAGGAGGTGGCAACACCACGGATTGTTATATAGCGTTCATCGCCTCGCTCGGCGCCGTGTTCGTGTTAGGTGCGAGCAGTCAGAGAGTTAGCCATGTGACGCGATAGAGAGAGGGTGGGAGGGGGGAGACGAGTGTGTTACGAGTGTGGTATGCGGCGGCATGTCGGCCGGAGCATCGCATTCCACACCCCACACTGCCCCACCTCCGAAGGGTGCCGCCCCCCGCCCCCGCGTGCTCATTCGACCCTTCTACCCGCCGCCACCCCCCTTGCCGCGACGTCACCCCTGCGCGTGCACATGCTCACAGCAGAAAAGCGGGATGCCGAGCGTCACCGGTGACAGCGTAGTGATTGAGCGCGAGTCACGCGCCTCTGTGTGTACGTGTGTGGATGTGTTTACGGTCACTTCTTCTGTTTCTGTCGCACTGGCACACCACAGACCTCTCCCATCACGGACCCAGCTGTTTGGTGTGAGCTCCTGCGGGCCCAGTGCGAGACCATACTCGCTCAGATCGCCAGCACGGTGGCCCCGGCGCAGATGAATCTGACCATGCGCTCAGTCGGACCATAACGAGGGTGGCGAAGGTGTAGCGAGCATACCCCGATCACCGGCATGTCGCCCGAGATGCCGATTATCGGCTCCGGCCGAGACATCTCCTGGGTGAACATGGTGCCTGAGTCTGGGCCGTGCTACGGCCTCTCGGCCGGGACCTGGCGCCCCAGCCCAGACTGATCGGCACTTACCGGTGACGTCGACAGCGACGGAGCACCGAAGAGAAGCGGCGAGGCCTATCGCTGCGTCTGCAAAGGGCAGCTGGGCGTCGGCGCCAGCGAGTCCGGTGGGCAGCACCAGCTGTCGGAGTGCTGTGGGAGCTTGTGGAGGCGACGGTGGTTGCTGATAGGAGGGGTGGGGGTGGCTTGTGGCTGGGGTAGAGGTGCTATCTAGGGTGAGACCAGGAACCTCGGGGATCTAGATTCGGGTCATGTTCCGGGACTCGTCTCCTTTTCCGCACCGCGCACATGCGTCACGCCGCGTCGCCAACGCTACGCGCCCAGCTTTGGGGACTTGGTGGTGACGGGTAAACTGGCCTGTAGTGGCTAGAAAGTTAGGTATCTGGCTCTTCGGCGCGCGGTGCCCCTCCCATTCCAAGAAACGATATCCACCGATCCACCTGAGTAGGATACGGTTGACGAATGATACAGCACCACTCACGGTGGCAGCAGGAGTGGGCTGCGTCCGTGCTGGCAAACGAGACACACTCCGATGCGACCCCTGCGCTTCGATTGACGCGATCTGCGCCCCGCGCAGTGCAGCGCATGCTGCGCGGCCGGCAGGATGTTGGAATCAAGGCGCACCGACGGTGAGGGGAATCACCTCGAGACAAGACTCCACCCGCTTCTGACTTCGCGAATTGCTGGTGGGGCGTGTCGTCTACAAATAGGCTCCACTGGGCGCGGTCAATGGGGCGGGGAAGCCGGGCTCGGACCGAGGTCGAGCGGCGATCAATCAGTCGGGGATCGACGTCGGGGAACGGCGTGGAGCGCAGACGACGATCGCCGTGCGTGTGTGTTTGACACGCCCGTGAGCGGACTCTCCGTGTGCGTCACCGTGGCCTGTGAGGAACTCCCCCTCTCCATGTCTCTTCAACATCAACAGTGAGCGGTGTGGTGTGGCTGGGGACGGTAGGACCGCCCGGGATGGCTGAGAAGGACAGAGTTCTTCGCAGCCACCGCCACCGCCCTCGCTTCTCGCCCCTTTGCCCCTCACCCCTCGGTCTGACAAACGCCTCTCTTCCAGCACATCGTCTAACTTGCCTTCTGACCCTCTACAACGTCCGCGGAGCAGTGAGTCAAGCAACTGGGCGCAGCTGACCCCAGCGATGCTCGACCACATAGCGTACCCGCACATCGTTGAGTGGATAGCGTCCTACGCGCCCCTCGAGCTCCGCACCGCATCGCGCCACTGGGCAAGTCATGTCGACCTCAGCATCTCTCACTGGCGTCTCGAGCAGGGCGCAGACCACCGCCTGACGGCCTACGTCCCCACTCCCAGGGGCAAGCGCCGCGCGTGGGCGCACACCGCCGGCGCGTTCGAGGACTGTGGGCTGGCGCCGTTCACGCCTGCGCCTCCCTCCGGGAATGTGTGGGACGCCAGCTGGGGCTCGCCGATAGTCCTCCTCCAGTACATCCTCCGCCGCCGTGGTGCGGAGCTGGCGCCCGAGACAACCCCCTCCGCCGCGCCTGGTGGGCCACCTGCCCGGCCATTTGACCAGCCCATGCCCGATGTGACGCCTGGCGCGTTTGAGATCGTCACGAACTTCCACAAGGTCGAGGTCGAGGGGGAGGAGAAGATGGGTCCCCAGCCATGGGCACTCGTCTCCCCGCCGAGCGAGGATCTCGACACGGGCGCTGGGCACCTCACCTGGGTGGAGCAGCACACCGCCGCTCCCCCGGTCCACCTCGCCCTCGCTACCCGTCACATCCACACACTCGACGTGGTGGGCGGTCTCAACGTCGACTTCCGCTGGGCCAGCGCCTTCAAGCGCGTCAAGGTCGTCCGCTTCTTCCCCAGCCTCGACCCCCGTAACGACGCCCTCTTCTTTGCTCCCCCGACCGTCGTCGTCTTCTGCCACCGGTTCGGGCCGGCGATCCCCTTCGCTCTTCCCCACGGCGTCCAGCACGTCGTCCTCAGCATCGGGCCTGTATGGACCGGTCCTCCGGAGGGTTACGCCAAGGATGTCGTCTTTGCGACTGGGTCGCCTCTCGTGCTTCCTCTTCCCAAGTCTGTCAAGCATGTCTCCATCATCCTCCGCGACTTCAAGCGCTCGGACCACAGCAAACGACGCTTCGACTATTGGGTCCGTGGAGTTTTGGTCCCCCTCTCCCATCGGACGGCGATGCACGACCTTTCCATCACGTTCGTCAACTATCCAGAAGAGCGGGAGGGCGAGGTTACGCCCCAGCCCGATCGATACCGCGCAGCCCTCCAGCGGGTGGCGGGGGGTGTGCCCCGGTGCAGCTACTTCTTCCCGTGCACCAACGACGCTGCAGAGGCGACCGCAATCCTCCAAAGCACCCAGTTAACAACGGCTGTCGGGGAGAAGGACTTTCGCTACATCTTCGAGGAGGAGTGGCTGGAAGAGGTTGGCGACCACATCCACGCGCTGGCCACGGACGAGAAGTACTTCGGGTAGGATGTTGACTGAGGGCATAGTGGAGGAGCGCTCGTAGAGGAAGCGGAGACCATGAAACGCAAGACGCATGAATACATTACAGTGCAACCGCAAGCCTTTGTGCCACTTCGCCTGCTCCTCTACCCATACCACGGCACCTCAACCCCAGCAATCATCTCCACGACGACCTCCCCGTCCCCCCACTGACGCCTGTATGTCTCGCTCTTCCCAACGCGCGCAATCCGCGCCTGCGAGTAGACCTTGGACGACAGTCCCTTCCCGTTCTCGAACACGCGCTGCACGCCAGCGCGCTGGAGCACAGGACTGTCGAGGAGGGTGTTGGGGCGCTCCTCGTCGTTGGGGACGGAGAAGTAGAACACGCCGCAACGCGTGTGGCCGCGCTGGTCGTCCGGCGGCGCCGCGACCCGGTGGTTCGCGGCCTTGAAGTACCCGCCCGTATACCACTCCATCATGACCCCGCAGTTGACGACGATGCCGCCCGGCGTGTGCCGCACGAAGCGCCACACCCCGTCGTCGCCGCGCACCTGCAGCGACGCCATGGGCTGGGAGAAGACGAGCGTGCACGTCCCAAAGTCCTGGTGGCCCTTGAGCCACACGCCGCGCGTCTTGGCCTCGTCCTCCTTGCTGTGCGCGTCGTAGTACGCCATGTCTGGGTCAGCGGGATCACGCCGAAGCTTACAGCGGAACCACGACTCGTCGTGGACGTCAAACTTGTGTTTCTGGACAAACGTCTCGGGCGGCAGCTCGAGGCCGAGCGCGAACACTGGGTCAGCCGGCCCGGGGACGACTCACGGCGCAGGAGGGTGAACAGCACGTCGTTGTGGACCTTGCTCGTGAACGCCTTGACCTCGTCCAGGAAGGGCCGCATCGGCGAGGGAAAGTCCTGCGCCATGTCGCGCCCCCAGTTGAACTGCTCGATCTGGTCCTTGACCCCGTCCCCGAACTCGTAGTACTGCCGGGGCTTGAAGCCGGCGTACCGCCCGTCCTCCTGCATGCGCGCGCGCAGCGCCTTCTTCTCCTCCAACGGCGTGCGCTCCAGCACGGTCTGGGTCAGCTCGTCCCCTGCCCACTCACATAGGCGATGTCGACCTGGCGCGCGATCTCCGCCTCGCTGATCCCCATGCCCACGAGGGTGAAGAAGCCGTCGCCGTGCATCGCCTCCCGGACCTGCTCCGCGAGCGCGCGCTGCGCGTCCGGCCCGTCGCGGAAGGAGGAGACGTCGATCGTCGCGAGGTCCGCGTACTCGAGGTCCGCGGAGGAGGCGTGGACCGGCTCGAAGTGCAGCAGCTCGCCGCTTGTGTTGTGGTCCCGCGTGTCGCTGACCATTGTGGTGTGAGGAAGAGTGCAGTTGAGCGAGGGGCAGCTCATATATGATGCTGCCTTGCGCTCATGTTGGTCACGCGCTGAATGGAGTGGAACAAAGATGGCGGCGGCCAAGACACTCCCCACTTGAGCGTTCCTGGAGTAGCCGCTGTTGGCCGAGATTGCAGGTGACACACTTGGCCGCTCTTGGCCGCAGGCGATCCATCACTGGGTTGCTCGTCTAAGCTTCTGCTAATCTCTGATCGTGTTCTCAACTTCAAAACAGACACTGTACGAGCGAGAAGTGTGTGAGATGATCGGCTTCCCAGTACAAGGCAGGGTGCGGCGACCCGGGCGGGCGCCCCGCTGCGATTGCTGGATTATCCACTCCACCACCCACGCACAGCATCTTCGCCCCCATCGCTTCGCTCCAGTACCGACTTTGCTGGCTTCTTGGGAAGCACAAGGCTATCGCGCTCAAGGCTCCGCGAGTCTTTCAAGAGTCATGACACCGACTCATATCTCGCAAGCAGTGTGGTCAGTGCAAGCATCTGGCGTGGCAGCCTGTTATCGGTGATGGCCGACGCTCGGCGCAAACCTCGGATCTCACCTCGGCGACCAGGCAGTCCGACTCGCTTATCGCCAATGCCCACCCCAGGCAGACAGATACGCCGTTCACATAAGAGGCCAGTTCACACAGCGGGCACCGCACAACTGCCATGCCGCCCTTCCCCCAGCCCTTCACCTCGACCACCTCGCACTGGCAGGCGACGAATCGCGGCCCCACGGCGCTGTGGAACCACGGGCGCGACGCGCCGCTCCCCGCTTCGGCGGACATCGTGATCATCGGCGCGGGGATCACGGGCGCGTCTCTGGCGTACCACCTCACGCGGCCCGGCGGGGCCGGAGTGGGGAAGCGTCTGGTGGTTCTCGAGGCGCGCGACGTGGCTTCTGGCGCCAGTGAGCTGTGAAGCTAATTAATCTGACAGCAGCGGGACGGAACGGGGGCCACATCGCTCCGGCGTCGTTCATGGCCTTCCCCAGCCTCGTGCAGAGCGTCGAGGAGGGCGGAGGCGGGTGTACCCCCGAGGAGGCAATCGACGTCATCTTCAACGAGCAGGACACGCTGCACCTCGCGCAGGAGATTGTCGCCAACGAGGGCCTCGACGTCGACCTGTGGGTGGGCGAGAAGCTGGAGGGTACGCCGGAATAGAGCCCGCTGACGCAGTATTCAACTCGGTTGCGGCCGCCAAGCTCAACGAGAAAGGGTACCGCGCGTTCCACGCCGCGCTGGCGCAGAGCCGGCGCTTCGAGGGCCGCGACGTGGGCTGGCGCCTCATCGCGGACCGGGAGGAGGCGCGCCGCGTCACGCGCCACCCGGACGCCGTCGCGGCCAACATCGGCCCCGCGGGCTCGTGCCACCCGCACCGCCTCACGACGGCGCTGATGCGCCTCGCGATTGCGGGCGGCGCCCAGTTCTTCAGCTGGGCCCCCGTCCTCTCCCTGCGGGAGGAGGGCGGGTGGGTCGTCGACTGCGGGGCGCGCGGCACCGTGCGCGCGGGGCAGGTCGTGGCGGCCACGAACGCGTGGACGGGCCACCTCTTCCCCGCCGAGACGGCGGCGGGCGAGGGCATCGGCGCGCAGTAAGTCCAACTGGGGCACGCTGACAGAAGCATTACCCCGTTCCGCGGGCACGCGGCGCTCGTCGTCCCGCCCCCCGCGTATGCCGGGGCAGCCGCGCTCAAGAACTCCTACTCGATCGAGAACGGGCCGTACCTCATGCACACGCCGCATGCGGGCATCGTGCTGGGCGTGTACAACACGACGGCGGTGAACGCGGGCCTGTGCGCGTGGAGCGACATCCTGGGTGTCGAGGACGACTCGGTCGTCCTCCCCTCCTTCGGGACGTGGCTGGGCGACTACTGCAGGGGCGCGTTCGGGGGATGGGGCGCCGAGGGGCCGGGGGAGGGGGCCGCGCGCGTGTGGAGCGGCGTGCTCGCGGGCTCGGCGGACCTCCTCCCCCTCATCGGCGGGGTGCGGGGTAAGCCGGGGCTGTGGGCCGCCGCGGGGTTCCACGGGCACGGGATGGCGCGCATCCTCACGTGCACGCGGGGGCTGGCGGCGCAGATGGCGAGCGGGGACTGGGACGAGCGCCTGCCCCGTGTCTTTGATATTACGCCGGAGCGGCTGGAGCGCGCGCGGCGGGCCGCGCACATCCCCACGTTCCAGGGCATAGGGGGCAGCGTGCCCGAGATCCCGCGGCTGTGAGAAGCGCTCAAGCGTATACTGTAGATACATGAAAGCATTCTGGTGGCCGTGGGTGGGCTTGTTTGGTTCCCGTGTCGTTAAACGATAGCTTGATGCCGATAGCCTATTGCCGATCGAGCCGACCACAAGCGACTCCGTTCGATACTTAGGTGCTGCGCGTCCTATCTTCAACTTTGCAACTGCCCACTAACTCACATTCACTCACCCCACTCACCCTGCCATGGACGTAGTCGAAGCCTCGATCGCCGACCTCCGCGCGGCCCTCGACTCGGGCAAGGTCACGAGCGTGGCCCTCGTCGCCACCTACCTCCGCCGCATAGCCTTCTACGACCGGCACGGCCTGCGCCTCAACGCGGTAACCGACCTCTCGCGGACGGCGTTCGCCGACGCGCGCGCCTCGGACCGCCGGCGCGCCCGCGGCGCCCCCCTCTCCCCACTGGACGGCATCCCGTACACCGCGAAGGACTCGTACGCGATCCAGGGCATGCACGTGTCGGCCGGCTCCCCGGCCTTCGCGGACGTCGTCGCGGGCGCCGACGCCTTCGTGATCTAGCGCCTCCGTGCGGCCGGAGCGATCGTGCTCGGCCATACGAACATGCCCCCACTCGCGTGCGGGGGCATGCAGCGCGGGCTCGACGGCCGTGCCGAGAGCCCGTACAACGGCGCATACCTCACTGCGGCGTGGACGTCGGGCTCGTCGAACGGGAGCGGGACGGCGACGGGGGCGAGCTTTGCGGCGTTCGGCCTCGGCGAGGAGACGTGGAGCTCGGGGCGCGCGCCGGCCAACAACAACGGCCTGTGCGCATACACGCCCAGCTGGGGCGTCATCTCGCTGCGGGGCAACTGGCCGCTCGTGCCCACCATGGACGTGGTGGTGCCGCACACGCGCAGCATGGGCGACATGCTCGCGCTGCTGGACGTGATCGTCGCAGACGACGCGGACCCCCGCGGCGACTTCTGGCGCGTGCAGCGGGCCGTCGAGATCCCGCCTGCGTCCGAGCTCCGTCCCGCGTCGTACGCCGCCCTCCAGCGGAAGACGGACATGCCGCTCGCGGGCATGCGCATCGGCATGCCCCGCCGCTATCTGGGCAAGGAGGACATCCACATCCGGCCGTCGGTGCTCGCGCTCGCCGAGGCCGCGGCGGAGAGCATGCGCGCCCTCGGCGCCGAGGTGGTCGAGACAGACCTCCCCGTCGTCGACGCGTACGAGAGCAAGCGCCACCCCTTCCCCCGCAGCGTGCAGAGCGGCCTCGAGGACGCGGGCTTCCTCCCGAAAGGGTACGCCGACGCCGAGTACGTCGGCCTCTGCACCTTCGCGCTGGAGGACTACCTCCGCGCCAACGCCGAGGCCGGGGGGAGCGGGCCCGCGACGCTGGCCGACGCGGACCCGGACCTCTTCTTCCCCCTCCCCACCGGGCAGATTCCGGACCACATCGGCACCCCGGCCTTCGGGATGGGCGCGTACGTCCGCCTGCTGGCGGAGCACGGCTTCCGCGCGCCCGCGGACGTGCCCCTCGCCGCGGAGGGGCTGCGCGGCCTCAACCGCGCGCGCAAGGAGCTCCTCGAGGACTGGATGGACGCGCAGGGCCTCACGGCGCTCGCGTGGCCCGCGAGCTGCGACGCGGCGCCAGCCGACGCGGACACGGACCCCGCGGCGCACGCGCTCGCGCTGCGCAACGGCACGTGGGTCGCGAACGGCAACCTCGTCCCGCGCCACCTCGGGGTCCCGACCGTGACCGTGCCGATGGGGCTGGCCGCGGACATCGGGATGCCGTTCTGCCTCACGCTGGCCGGGCGGGGGTGGGACGACACGCGGCTCCTGCAGATGGCGGCGGGGCTGGAGGGCGCGCTCCCGCCGCGCCCGGTGCCGCCGCGCACGCCCGCACTGGCGCCGCTCGTGCCCGCCACCGGCGGGGAGGGGGGCGGCGCGGCGGACGGCGAGCTCGTGCTTCAGGTAGAGCGCGAGTACGGCGCCGACTCGCGCGTGCACTACACCGTTACGGGGTGGGCGCCGGGCGCGATCCGCTCGGCGACGGTCACGATCAACGGCGAGCCCGCGGAGATGGAGATTGCGGGCAGCGAGATGACCGCGCGCGGCTCGGTGCCCGCCGAGGAGCTGCAGCGCCTGCACTCGCAGTGGCGCGTGCCGTACGGCACGGTGGTCGTCACTACTGTCAGTGGCGCGTTTGGAGAGCTGGGCGCGTTTGAGATCGTGGGTGGGAGGTAGGATAAAATGCATCCGAATGGCTACTGTCCTGTGGCAGTTGAGGGGATCTAGCGTGAGAGCTGGGACTAGAGCACAGACGCGATAATGGCAAAGGCGAGTACCGCGGCCGCCGGGACAGCGCGCGAGGCCGAGCTGGCGGCCTTGACGGACGTGGCTGTGGCGGCGGCGGCGCTGCCGCTCCTGCTGCCGGCGACGGTCGGGGCGGCCTTGCCGGCTGACCCCATCGGCCCCGCCGACATCATGGACGCCGAGGCCGAGGCCGACGCCACCGCGCTGCTTTGGTATCCGAGGAGAGAGACGGGGAAGAGGTCGGTGCTCTGGTACGCGACGCAGTTGGACGACGCAGGGATGCGGGGCGTCCACGGCGGCCGGGTGGTCACGGGGTCCGGCTGGCTCCACGTGAGGGCTGGGTCAGCGCGATCATACCATGCACCCACTCTGCCCGTTGGAGACGTATGTCCCCACCTCGTCCTGGAGCTCGCCGTCGCACGCCTCAAACTTGCCCTCGAGCGCGGCGTAGTCGGCGGGCATGTTGTACTCGCACCCGATGAGGTCGTAGATGTTCTGGCAGTAGTTCTTGTCCGTGCTGTAACTCGGGTCGCAGAGTTTGAGGCAGAAGACGCCTGAGCCGAGGAAGTGGTTCCAGCTCTGGGTCTGGGTGTACGTCCCGTTCGTCTTGGCGAACCCGGTCGAGTAGTACAGCCCGCCGAGGGGATTGCCGAGGAGGTCGGCGCCGTGCGGGTCCAGCTCACCGCCAGAATCGTTGGCCGTGAGGCCCACCGCCGTCTGGTCGAATACGCCAATGAGCTGAATGTAGCCCGGCGTGCGCATGAACTGGAGGCCCTTGAACGTGCCAGGCGGGAAGATGCGTCCGCCGTGCCCTGAGCGCGAGCACTGGGTGCGTGAGCGGATGCGCGAGCGGGGTGGTGGGGATAGTGGGGTGCACTGGCTTGGCACTTGTGCAAACCGTCCGTCCAGGTTAGCTGCCCGTGATGGCTTGCCAAACTCGCATACTCACGAAGGAGACGACCTCGGCCTCTATGTCCCCGATGACCTGGTTCGTACCCGGCGCACCCCAGAAGCAGAAGTCGGCGATCGAGTTGAACACGGCCGTCTGGCAGAGCGCGTTCGGGCCCTCAGTTGTATCGTTGCATCGGTTGTCTGCGTCAGCGGTCGCGGGCGGGGGGCTGAAGAGGAGTGTGACCGGTGGGACTGGAGGAGGAGGGGAGACCACTTACATCCAGTCTGAGGCCCACGGAGGATCTGGAATGGGTTGACCTGCTCTGGCTGCGCCTCGTACGGGTAGAAATACCTGTTGTTAGCTCAAAGGAGAGGTGGAAGCTCACTCGGTGAGGGGGAGCGGCGAGGTCGTCTCGTAAGTCGTGGCGGCGGCCTGGTGGGCGTCGATGGCCACGGGCGCGGCGGTGATCACCGGGACGGGAGGCTCGGCGTTGGCGACGGCGGCTCCGAGGATGAGAGCCGTGAGGAGCATGGTGGGTGTGCTGGGTACGTCTGGGAGGTGAATGGGATGAGACGGGGCGTCAGCTTAAGATGAGATGCACGCGCATGTCTTGGTCCCCTGGCCGGGGCTGTGCACCTTGTGCACCTGTGTTCGCCCTCAAAGCAGTGGCCATATCATGAATGTTGACGAGTGAAGGCTGGGTCGGCACGGTCGGCACCCGAAATATCTTCCGAGCGTGGATGCTATTTCCGGGTCAAGCGCAGTCGTGTTCCCACTCCAGCGGAGTCTGCGTAAAATCGGAAGCGTTGCATTCCTGACAGCGTCCCTTGTGTAGGATGAGGCATGGGAAGGTGGGAAGTGAGGGTGACTTGCCCTTTGGTGGCCTGGCACCGCCCGGCCGCCTGCTCAACATTTAGCTCTTCACCCAGTGAGGGTTACTGGAGCAAAAGCAGGCGCGAGCGGCTGGCACATGCGATCCTGCCTTGCTAGGGAAGATCGTTTGGGCCCGCAGAGTCGAGCGCACCAAAGAGCATCGCCGAGTCGAGCCACGAGAGGTCGGTGTCAAGCCAGTCTGCCTGGCCCGATATCCCGAGCGACTCGAGGAGCTGGTCCGTCGCCGTGCCAGGCTCATCTGGGGCTGTTGTCAGCCACCGAGCTAGTGACCCGAGCTCACCAACGCTCATGCCCAACACGTTGGCGACGGTGCGGTACGTTGCGCCCAGGGCGGGAAGCTCGCGGGTCCCGACGGCGAGGACGACGGCGATGCGGCGCAGCGCGGCCTCGGCAATGTCCCATCGCGTCTGCGTGAAGGTGGCAACGAGGCTGTCGACGAGGGCGGCAGTGCACTGGAGGGCGCCATCGTTGTTCGCAAGCGCGAGGCGGAGGAGAAGGCTGACGGCGTTGGAGATGTGGTGCGACGAGTCTGCGTTAGCTCCAACGTAGCCAAGGAGCTCACAAGGCATCCAAAACATAGCGCGGTCGGACTCTGTGAGGGCCAGCACGAGGGCAGCTAGGCGTTCACACGCTGCCAGGGCGAGGGGGTGGGCAAGGGAGACGTGAACGCCGACGGGTGGGAGTGCTTCGATGACTGAACGGTGCACGACGATGTACAGTCCGCACAGGGAAAGCTGGAAGGAGCGGACCCCAGTGGCCGAAACGCTTGTCTGGGAGCGTAGTGGCTCCGGGAGCGCATCTTCGAACGACTCGAGGTCCGCGAGGATGCCCTCGAGTGCCGCCAGGCGCGTGAGCTCTCCAGGTGGCGCAGTGATGGCGTGGACGCTGAAGAAGCGCTCGAGGAGTTTGCTGGTGTCAGCGGGAACGGGACAGACGCACTCGACAATGAGCGTTAGGCGGCACGTCGCGAGGAAGGACGCGGAAGAGGCATCGTCGTCAACGGAGGGCAGGGGAACGCTGTAGTTGCTCCGGTGAAGACTGGGTCAGCTGCATCGTCTAAGCCGCTCACTTGGAGGGGCGACCGTATAGCAGCGCGGGCCACTTGTCGTGAATGAAGAGTGTCCACCAGATCTGTGTGCGCATGTTGACCTCCCACGAGGGGAGGGCCCAAGCACTGGCATCCATGTGCAGGCCGAGGAGATGAGCAGACCCGGCCGCCTGGGGTCAGCTGTGGTCAAGTCTCTCACAGCTCACCCGCGCGAGCCCGATCTCGCGTTGCCCGACATTCTCGCTTGGCCGTGAGGTGAGAATAAGCAGGGCGAGCTGGAGGGTACGTAGTCGGGGCTGGCGGTACTCGTCCTCGAGGGCGAGGAGGGCCTGCTGCCACAGCGCGCGGTGCAGCGTCCGAATCTCGGGGATGTAGCTCGTGCAGTGCGCGACGATGCCCGCGACGAGGGCGGGTGCCCTCCCGCCCTCAAAGGCGGCGGCGAGGCGTTGGGGGTGCACGAACGGCAGTGCGGGGAGCGTGAGGCTCGTGAATCTTGTCAGCTCACCCACGGGGTAACGTACAGATGGAGCGCGCGGGCGGGGAGGTCCGGAGCGACGGTCGCGCAGAGGCGCCGAACCTCGTCGAGCGCGGCGGACGCGCTGCTCGGCCCCCGCCCGTAGAGGAGGGACGGGTGTTTGATAAAGTACGCTGGGCGGCGCGGGTCCGCCGAGACCTGCCGGAAGGCGAGGGTCGCGTGCCGGCTGAAGGTTGGGGCGGCGCCCGCGTCGCGCGGGAGGAGGCCGAAGAAGCCCAGGCCGACAAAGTGCGTCTCCTCGTCCTCGGCAGCCTCGTCGTCGAGGGGCACGACAACGTCGGGCCGGGGGTATATGGCGTGGGAAGGGCTGGGCTCGCTCCATCCGTCTAGGCCGGAGGAGGAGGCGCGGCTCGCTTCGGGCTGTGGGCGCCGGCTGGGGCCCGCTTCCGCGGTTGTCCTGCGCTTGCGCGCCGTCGGGCCCATGAGGAACGTGCATTCCTTGCTGCGGGCGCGGCAGGAGACGCACGGCTCGCCGCGCACGGGGATCATGCACATGTGCTTGTGCCGACGGCCTGGGTCAGCTGGGGCGGATGGGGAAGCTCACAGGCATCGCACGGGCGGTCGAGGCGGGAGCGGGGGTTGCGGCCGGCTGGGATTAGCTGTGCACCAGAGGGAAGCGGCAGCTATACCTTGTTCTGGAGGCATGGATGGATGGTGTGAATGAGGGATGGAGTCGTGAGAGAAGAGGCGAACGAGGTGCGAGGGAAGGTGACCGAGATCGGCCAACCTCAGGGTGGATCGGTTCACTGTTCCATTCCAGCTGATCCATTCCAGCAGATCCACTCGTGCATGTCCACTCATTCTCAGCCCCTACAGATCACAGAGACACAGAGACACAGAGAACGCCAACAGAACGCACAGCCCACTAGCCACTGACACGTTTCCCTAAGTGCATGTGCAAGATGTACGTCCGTCCCTACTCGTCCCGCCAGCCCTGGGTGTTCTGCAGCAGTTTGTAGAAGAAGCGCACCATGCTGAGGTGCGCGTCAATGTGGATCCGCTCGTCGACAGTGTGGTAGTTGAGCATGTGGGCCATGCTGGCCGGCGCGAAGCGGTAGATGTTGCGCGACAGGTCCCAGTAGAACTGCGTGTCCGTGAACGCCGTCATGGCCGAGGGCACGACCACCGCGCCGGGGAACACGTGCCGGATCGTGCCGCCGACGAGGTCGAACGCCCTGCCCGAGTCGGGCGTGAGCGGCGCGGGCTCGAGCACGATCCCGTCCGTGTGCAGCCGGACCACGTTGTCGCGCACGTGCGCGTGCGAGCCCTGGTAGTCAAAGGTCATGTTGGCGGCGGCGGCGATGGGCGCGATCGCGGCCGCCAGGCGGTCCATCACGACCTGCGATGTCTCGAAGAAGCCCGTGCTGCATCAGCTCTGCCGGCCAGGACTCACCGGTAGTTGGCGAGCGCGGTCGTGTGCTCCGGCAGCGCATTGTACTTGTTCCCGCCGTTGACGATGGTGATCGCCTGCGTCGTGCGCAGGAAGAGCTCCTTGGCCCCATCGGCCGCGAGCTCGTCCGCCAGCGCCGGCCAGCACTCGGGGCAGCGCACCTTCTCCTTGAGGGACTCATCCATGCTCCCGTGCGCGGCCGCGCACTCGAGGTACCCGAGGAGGGTGTTGTCCGCCTCGAGCTTGAGGGGCCCGCGCGTGTCCTCCATCGCGACGAAGATCTGGCCCATGATCCCGATGCCCGTGTGCAGTGGGGGGCGGGACGAGTGCCCGCCCGGCGCCATGACGGTGAGGCGGGCGTTGAAGCACCCCTTCTCGGCGAGGCCGATGCGTGCGAACAGCTGCCCATAGTCCCTGTCCACGCCCGTGAAGCCCTCGTCGAAGACGAGCGCCGCGCCGTCTCGCCCATACCGGGCGAGGAGGTGCTGCGCGAGGTGGCCCGCGCCGCGGGGGCCGCGGATCTCCTCGTCGAAGCCGAACGAGTAGAGGACCGTCCTGGTGTCAGAGATGCAGATGGGCCGCTCACCGCTCGGGCTGGAAGCCCTCGGAGAGCAGCTTCTCCGCGCTCGAGAGCAGCGCGACGAGCGTGCTCTTCATGTCCGTCGTCCCGCGGCCCCACACCCAGCCGTTGGCGTCCATGTGCGCGTCGAACGGCGGGTGCGTCCAGAACTTCCACGTGATCTCGTTGACGGGCACGACGTCCTGGTGCGCCATGAGGATCTGGGTGAGCGCGCTCTCTCACGGGCTTACGATGGGCTTGAGGGCGGGCTCGGTCCCGGCCCAGGTGAAGAGCAGGCCGTGGGTGTTGACACGCTCAAACTTGGTGGCCTTGACGAACAGCGGGAACGTGGTGCGGAGGTAGTCCTCAAAGTCGTAGAACACGTCGAACGAGGGGTCGGACGCGTTCATCGGCATGTCGTCGAACGTCTCGGTGCGCTTGGATCAGCAACGCCTGGAGGGGAGTTACGATTCGGATGGCGCCCGCGAGGCGCTCGTACGCCTGCTGCTTGTCCGCCGCGCTGGAGAGGATCCACTCGCCCCCGATGTTGCGCACGTCCGGCTGCGCGGGGCAGCGCACCGGCGACTCCTGAGTATGGGTGCTGTGGTGCGAGTGCCTGCATTCGTGCTTGCCGTGCTGCGTGCCGGCCAGGGGCCGCTGCAGGACCGGTGTGGTGCCCTTCAGCACGGAGGCGATGTACACCGCGATGGCGAGGCCGATGCCGCCCACGACGAGGAGGTGCGCTCGCGGGATGCCGGACATGGTGGGTTGGGAAGACGCAGGTCATTCGGCGTCAAGTGGGCAGATGAAGAGTGGAGGCTCGGCATTCTCGGTTATCGCTTGACATCGAGCATCGAGAAGCCGCGTGGATCACGCTGTGGCACCGCTAGACGATAGACGATCGACAACATGCTGTCGATATCAGCCCCAACTCCACGGCTAATGCATATAAGGCTAAATGTATGACAAGGTGAGTTGCGCATGAGCGCCATCTTTCGTGACACTACTCTGCCCCATTCGGCTCGGTCTCCGAGATTGAGCGACCGCGGCCGACTCTCCGCCTCATCACCACCCCCCGTTCAGCCTTACACATCCTAGCCCTATCGGATACTCGACACTCCGACCTTCTAGAGTTGGACAGGTTGCTCTCTGCGCGCTTGTACACTCAACACCTTGCGCTCTAACTGCGATTGATAAGCTCGAGGCTGCTCGAGTGAGTGCGCAGTCCGACCCCCAATTCGACCGTCCCGGCGTTGGCGACGTTGGTGACCACGACCCATTGATCGTTTGAGCTTGTTCTCCCTCAGTACGAGTACCGTTCCATGTCGTTCTGTTGTATCTGTATCCCGCTGATGCTCAGCTCTGGTGCTCACCTAATCAGTGCGGGGCGTGGCGTGATCGCCAGCCGAGATCGGAACGCCCCTCCGCCAATGACGTACTTATCGCCAAGACGCCGAAGCCTAAACTTGGTCAGCCTAAGTCAGCCGCAACACTCTCACGCTCGCATCTTCTACGCGACCTGTCCCCCGCTCAGCCCTACATAAACACGCCCATCTCCTTCTCATCTGCACCACAACCTACTCCATTGCAGCACCATGGCCACCCTCTCCACCCCCATCACCGTCGGCGCGCTGCCCCTGACCAACCGCCTGGTCCTCGCCCCGCTGACGCGGCTACGCAACGACGCGGGCGGCGTCCCACCCCCCTTCGCGGCCGAGTACTACGCGCAGCGCGCGAACCCCGGCGGCCTCCTAATCTCCGAGGGGACGTTCGTCGCGGCCGAGGCCGGCGGCGCAGCAGGCGCGCCCGGCATCTACACCCCCGAGCAGATCGCGAGCTGGAAGCGTGTGACCGACGCCGTGCACGCCAAGGGCGCGTACATCTTCTGCCAGCTATGGGCGCTTGGGTGAGTCCTCCTGAGACGCAGCTGACGCCAGCCGCACGGCCAACCCCGCCCTCGTGGACACGCTCGTGGGCCCGTCGGCGGACACGTACGGCGGCAACGCGGTCGCGCCACTCAGCGTGGCGGACATTGACCGCTTCGTGGGGCACTATGCGCAGGCGGCGAGGAACGCGCGCGCGGCCGGCTTCGACGGCGTCGAGATCCACGGCGCGAACGGGTACCTCATCGACCAGTTCGTGCAGTGCGTCACCAACCACCGCACCGACGCCTACGGGGGGGACCTCGAGGGGCGCCTCAAGTTCCCCCTGCGCGTGCTGGACGCCGTGGCGGACGCGATCGGGGCGGACCGCACCGGCCTCCGCATGTCCCCGTTCAGCACGTTCCAGGGCATGCGCGAGCCCGACCCGCTCGCCACGTTCGTGCCGTACGCGCAGGCGGTTGTTAAGGCACAGCCCAGCCTGGCCTATGTGCACGTCGTGGAGCCGCGGATCTCGGGCGCCACGGACGCCACGGAGAGCACGGAGGGGGAGAGCGCGGACACGATCCGCCAGGTCGTCGACGCCACCGCGGTCAAGTATATCGCGGCGGGGGGGATCACGCCCGAGACGGCTGGGGAGATTATCGCCGCCCACGGCGGGCTCGTCGCCCTCGGCCGGCTGTATATCGCCAACCCCGATCTGCTGCAGCGCGCCGTGCGCGGGTACGAGCTTAACCCGTACGACCGGTCGACGTTCTACACCAAGGGCGAGAAGGGATACACTGAGTGAGTTGGTGATGGGTTGGTCGACGCGTCTGACACAAGCTACCCTACGTACGAGCAGAGCAGGCGCCCCTCGCCGCACTAGACGCCCCGCGGCGATTGCTCGATGAGAGCGCTACCACAGGCAATATTGGCATGCCTGTCTACTATGCATATTGTATAACTCACACAGAACGCACGTAGGCTGCGGAACAGTGATCTTGAATACGCAGTCGCACGGCCATGTCGATGAAACGTAGCACGTCCAGGTATGGGCCACTGAGGTAGACTTGCATCGCGGATCGCACCACGGCCATCTCCTCAGCCCTCGCCCGCATCTTCTGCTGACACAATGACATCCCTACAATCACGAGACCTTTTGGACTCCAGCTCCTGCCATGGCTACCGTCCCGTCACCCCTCTACCCCTCCTCAGCCTAGTCCTCCTTGTGGTACGACGAGTTGCGGGTCCAGCGGCGCACGCGCTTGCCGTAGTAGTACATGGGCAGGGCAAGGACGGCGGGCCCGATGCACGTCGCAAACTGCACCATGGCGCAGGCGAAGACGCCCTTCTTGGCGACCATGCTGAAGACCCAGTAGCTCATGCCGAAGCCGGTCGTGTTCTTGATAACGGTTGTGACGACCATGATGTCGCCCGCGATCGCGGTGTAGCTGTCGACGGCGTACGCAATCGCAATGGTCGGGATGGACGTGACCGTGATGCCCGTCGCACCGTACCCGACGCACAGGATGGTGGCCCAGCTCCACCCTCGCTCGAGGCCGAGGCCGCCGACGACGATCCCGACGGCCGCAATGACAATGTAGGGGATGAGGGCAATGAGGCGGAACTCGGCCTCGCGGATACCGTTGTTGCGCACGGTCATGACCTTTGCGATCCAGTCGCAGAGGGGCCCGGCGGTCGAGAGGCCGACGAGGCCGCCGACGACAAACGCAAAGTTGGCGTAGCCCATGGCTGAGGGGGAAAAGTTCCACGGCGGGGACGCGAGCGTCTGCTGCGTCAGGTTGAAGAAGAGGAGCACGTTGGCCGCCCCGTACGTGGTGCACCCGGCCCAGAGGATGATGGGGTTGAAGAACTTGAGCCAGGGCGAGAGGATGTCCTTGACGAGTGTGCGCCGCCACTCGGGGTTGATGGGCTGCCACAGCTTCCACTGCTGCCTGGACGGGCGGCCGTGTCCCTGGACCGCGGTGGTGCCGGCCTCGGGGTCGGAGGGGATGGGCGTCGGCTCCCCGCCGCGCTCGAGGTGCATGGGCGTCTCGTGCTTCTCCGGGGTATCGAGCACCGCGCCGTCCTTGGGGAGGTGGTCGCGGCGGAAGCGCGTCTCGGGGAACACGAAGAGGAGGTTGACGGTGTTGAAGACGCCGAGGGCGACGGTGAGCCACCAGAACGAGCGCCAGCCGTACTTTTGCGCCATGTTGCCACTCATGATCGGCCCGATGAACAGGCCGAAGAAGTAGGCCTTGAAGTACACGCCCATCCAGCGGGCGCGCTCGTGCACGAAGAACAGGTCGGCAATGACCTTGCGTCAACCAGTACAGACCGAGACCCACCTGCACCATCAGCGTCTCGTTTATGGCGGTGGGGATGCCCGTCATGATCCGGGCCGCGAGGAACGACCCGTAGCTCTTGGCGACGGCCTCCCACACCGCGAACGCGATGGTGAGCACACTGAACGCGAGGCAGGTGATGCGCCGCCCGAAGATGTTGCTGCACGGCACGATGATGAAGTTGGCGTAGCCGAGGGAGAGCACGCACGCGCCCGTGAGGAGGCCGATGCGCTCCGGCGACTCGGTGGGCCACTCGGCGGACGCGAGCCCGTTCATCGGCGCCATGCTCAGCGCCGACGACACCGTGAAGATGACGTAGATGGCCTGCGTGCACGCCGCGGCCACCTTCCACTTCCAGTTCCAGTTGAGCGGGTCGTCCGGGCGGTTGCTGGGCTGCGGGACGAGCCTGGCGTCAGAACTCCCAGCCAACAACGCACACTTGGCCGTCCCCGTGCGCGCGGGCGAGCACGATACCGTCGTGGTCCCGCATCACCTCGGTGCCGGGGATGTGCTCGTCAACGTAGTCGTTCCTGGTCTCGTTCATGGTGGCGGTGGTGGAGACACATCAAGCTGCCCGTACGTTATATGGAGCGTGAGATGCCTCCGATGTGAGCACGATGCCATCCGCGGCTCATCCAACAGCCGTCGCCAGCTCATCTTCAGGCCCAGTTTGGCCCCCAGTTTGGCCGCGGATCGCGGCCCAGTTAATGAGGCGTGTGTCCACATGGGTGAGACACGGGAGCGGCGAGGTGAGGAATGCTGTCGCCCGTGACTGCCGCGCGGGGCCTGCGGCGGGGGGCCCTGCGGGGTGTCTGGGGAGGGCGAGGGTCGCCCTTCGCTACGTGCTAAGTCGCGCCCACACAGCGTTTACAGGGCAGAGCTAATGATAACGGCGCAGTCAGTGGGCCGTACTGCGCCAGTGCCTTGTTGCGAGGGGTGATGACGCGTGTGGTGGTCACGAGGACGCGTGCTTTGGCGGCGGGGAAAGCGAGAGAAGCAGCGTTGCTTCACCCGCACATGTTGCTTCTGCCGCCATCTTGATCAGATCAGCGATATGACTGAATGGCGGGCTGGGAGATTGAGTGTGCATCCCGCAATGCAATTGAGTGGGGTAAGTGTTGGGTGAGCAGCCGTGTCGACATGATTGTGCCCAATTCAAGTGCCTCGATCGCGGCGGGGCCAAGCTGCTGGAATCTGGGAGGGGCGGTGGGTGTTGAGTGGTGGATGTGGAATGGCGGGGTGGGCTGGGCGAGCCATTCCAGTACACCACAGTCAGGCTCATGCAGAGGCCGAGTGGCACCGAGCGGGAACACCGTTGTAGAGAGCACGTCCTTCCGAATCGGACGCCGGGAACCCAAACCCCCCTCGGCGCGGCCCGATGCTGGCTCACATGACGACCGCTTGCGCTCTTCCGTCCTTGCGCAGCAGGGCAAGGCCGGCGATGGGCAGTCCAGTCAGGTGGCTGTGATGGATGATGGATCACTTACGTTCCGACGTCTCCGACTCCGGCAACCAAGTTGAGTACCACCGGGCCGATGCAGGTGCACGTGACGATATCGCCCCTTCAGCTCCCGGATGCCCTGCACCGTCAGCCTCGTCGTTGAGCGCTCATGCCGAAGCCGGAGATGACCAGGGCCAGGTCGGTGTCCACCGGTAACTCGAATGCCGAGCTGAGGCGAACGCCGATCTGGATGTTGATCGGCGGTGAGCGATGAGAGATCAGCGGATCAGCGTTCGACCCAGCGAGACGGCAAGGCGTCGTTATGCTCTGCGCCAGAAGCAAGATTGGTGCTGCGGTTAAGGTTGCTGCCGCCATTAGCTTTGCTGATAGGCGCAGGGCCACTCACTTTACGTTCATGGACACTCGAGCATGGGACGTGCGGAATCGAAGCTTATGCTGGGGTCTGAGCGTAGATCTCGCGCTTCGCACTCGGCAACTCTGCTCCACCTCGCTCACAGAGTGAGTCTAATTTCAAGCGATAACAGCAGGCGAAGCGAGGAGCCCGCCCTGCCTCGCCAGCTCGCCTCTCTGATCGGCCTATCTCTGATCTCTGCCCGACGCCACCGCCCTGCGCCACGCTTGGCGCGTCCGCGAACTTTCGCTCAGCTGTCATGTGGCCGGGTGCCTCAGCCACGACACGAAACGCAAGCTACCACTCTGTCTCGCGTCAGAGACGCGTCTCACCTTTCTGGCTTGGACGGGCGGCACCTGCCGCGTGCACAGAATAATGTGCCGGGTCTGCCGGCCTGCCGGCCCCAGCGATCAGAGCAGCACTCTGGATATCGCCAGCGTGGGAATACCTGAGATCCGCCGACGCCCTGACGCTCATGTCCGCCGAGGACGCGGGCGGGGCGATCGCCGAGCAGCTGAGGGCTGGGCCCCGCGGGGCGGTCGGGCGGGCAAACCAAGTCCTGCAACGACGGCGGCGACGGGGCCGGCGACAGCGGCATCACACATGCCGAGGACGCCGACGACGTCGGCGTGGACGGAGGCCCGCCTGCTCGGGCTCAGGGTGGGTCAGGTTGGATAAGCAGGCCTGCTCGTTGGAAACTACATTCGTGCTCGACGGCCGAGACCCTGCGCACAATCCACTCTCCGCATCTCCGCAATCCGCACCGCCCCTTATGCCGATATCCGCCGCCAGTGCGGGGTAGGACAGGGAGTGGGACGGCAGGTGGGGGCGGCAGACACCACGAGCCGTTCCGCACCTGGGCGAGCGGATATGAGAACCCCGCTATCAGCGGGCCGCGGCGACTAGCGGCGGCGACTGATGCACTGACAAGGACAATGCAGACGAGGGAGACGGTGATGGCGGTCGGATACTCCGACTGCCAAGCGGGCCCCGCACTGGACGCTGGACATGGCGGCGACGAGGGGGACTTTGCTGGGCTCCACGACTGTTGGGCGGGCGGATGCGGGATTACTGGGTCGCCGAGGCTCCGTCCATACATTGGTGGGGTGGGATTGCACTGTGGTGATTGCAGCAGAGAGAGGTGTCCTCACGTGTTTGATTGTTTTGGGGCACAGAGCCGTACCTCGGCCCAGGTCCGCCCTCGTCAGGTCCGCCCCACCACCCGGCCCCGACCAGTGCGGGCACTTGGCCAGATGGTGAGTGCGGGGGGAACGTGCCTGGGAGCTGGATGCCTGGGTGGGAGGCCTGGGATGGGTATGTCACGAGTCTCGAGTGATTCGACGGGGCCGTGCGGGCAACATGATCAGTCTGTTAGCCGAGCCTCTGGGCCTTGCTGCCTGCCTAGGCGTCTGCCTGCCTGCCTCTGCCTGCCTCTCGTCAGCGGGCGTTGGGGGGCCATGGATAGTGGGCCTTGGGAGGGTGGGCCTGATGGGACCTGATGGAGTGGGAGTTGTGTGGTAGACACTGATGACAGCCGCGTTGCCGACGGATCTGTGCCTCCCAAGATCGCCCGCTCTCATCCGGTGCCCCCGCCCTTCCACCTCTCACTCACCCCTCCTCCCCCCCACACCCCCCCCCATATCAACCACCCCTCACGCCCCCCATCCATCCTTTCGACTCCACTCTTCTCCTCATAAAGGCTCCATCCACTCCACAAGCCCCACCCCTCCCTCTTCCTCCCCTCTCTCCTCAAGCACCTCTCTTCTCACCCCGCAGCCATGTCCGACCAGAAGAACGACTTCCTCCACAAGCCCGCTGTCCGCCCGGCCCTCCCCTTCGTCAACGGCGGTCTCTCCGGTATGGTCGCGACCACTGTCATCCAGCCCATCGACATGATCAAGGTCCGCATCCAGCTCGCTGGCGAGGGTACCGCCGGCGGGCCCAAGCCCACGGCCATCGGTGTGACGCGCCAGCTTCTCGCGTCGGGCAAGTTCATGGACCTCTACACTGGTCTCTCGGCCGGTCTCCTCCGCCAGGCCATCTACACCACCGCGCGTCTCGGTATCTTTGACACGTTCATGAAGTCGCTCAACGCCAAGGCCAAGGAGCAGGGCACCGCCGTCGGGTTCAAGGAGCGTGCCGGTGCCGGTCTCGCCGCCGGTGGTCTCGCCGCCTTCATCGGCAACCCCTGTGACCTCGCCCTCATTCGCATGCAGTCGGACGGCCTCAAGCCCGCTGCCGAGCGGGCAAACTACAAGAACGTCGTCGACGCCCTTGCCCGCATCACCAAGAACGAGGGTATCACCGCGCTCTGGGCCGGCTGCTTCCCCACCGTTGTCCGCGCCATGGCCCTCAACTTCGGCCAGCTCGCCTTCTTCTCCGAAGCCAAGGCTCAGCTCAAGGAGCGCACCAACTGGTCGGTCAAGACGCAGACTCTCGCTGCTTCGGGTGTCGCTGGGTTCTTCGCTTCGTTCTTCTCGCTCCCCTTCGACTTTGTCAAGACCCGTCTCCAGAAGCAGACCAAGGGCCCCCAGGGCCAGCTCCAGTACACGGGCATGTTCGACTGCTTCCGCAAGGTCGCTGCCCAGGAGGGCATCTTGCGCTTCTACCGTGGCTTCGGCACCTACTACGTCCGCATTGCTCCCCACGCGTGAGTTTGACTCGATTTTGATGACAAGCAACAGAACAATGGCGCTAACCCACCCAGCATGGTTACGCTCCTCGTTGCGGACTACCTTGGCTTCATCACCAAGTAAATCTCACTGTAATTCACGTTGTAGCCTTGATAGAATGGCGCGGCCAGGTGGCCGCCTGTGTAGTCTCGCAGCTGGGCCCGGCTCCGTCGCTAGATCAAAAGATGGAGTCCATGTGCATATTCTTCTTGATGTCTGTGCGGTGGTGGTGGGTGTGAATGCGCGCTGGGGGGTAGTCGCTGGGTGGGGGAGTGAGGGTGTTGGGTGCGGGGAGTGCGGGGGTGGGCGTGTGGGGGCACAGGGCAGGGGGTTGGGCTGATCGGAGAGTTCGGAATGTGTGTACGCGGATAGGCTCTCGTCGGAAACGGAACTCCCATTTGCCGAGACTGGCAGCACACGCAGCACACGCAGCACACGCAGCACACGCACCCCGCACACACCCTGCTGGCTGGGAATGCACACTCAATGTCACCTGAAACGCCGCTGTCTACTCCGTCTACGCTGTCAACGCTGACCAACTGTCAGGGTCACCTCGATCACCTCATAGCCGAGGCCATCGGAACTCTGCCGACTCACCAAACCCATCCTCGCTGTTGCACTCTTCGTCGCCCGGATTCGAACCCCCACTCTGCCCATCAACACCGGAACGCCCATTGCTTCTGACAACTATTGCTCCCGAAAACTCGGTACTGAATTGGATATCACACAGAATTAGGTCCCGTGACACTGACCACGTGGTTCTCGCTAATACTGACTATTACACGCATTATGGCCATTACGACTTATCCTTGAGCTTAGCACAATCCCAAAATAGGTCCAGGCAAGCCCGAGATGCCCTGTGCGCCATCGTCGACGCGTCCACCAACACCCACAAACCCTTGCTCGTCATCATGCACTCCATCTCCCTCACTGACCTCGTCCGCCTTCAGAAGCCATGCTTCTCCCCACGCTCGCTACCCTACTCTCCTTAGCCTCCGCCTCCGCGGCCGCCGTCAAGCGCGGCTTCGACGCCCCCCACTACTCCGTCTACCTCAATGGTGAGCTGCGATGCTTGGGCTAGCTGACACCAGACGAGTTCAGCTACGACGCGTGGCCGGGCCCGGACAAGATCAAGCCGTACAACCGCGCGCTGATGGCGTTCTGGCAGACGGACGGCGCCCAGGCCGTGAGTCGGGAAGGTTGCCCCACTCTGGGAGGGAAGGTGTAGCTGATGCCAGACGCCCGCGTCGTGGGAGTCGTTCACCGACGAGCAGCGCCAGTCTATCCTCTCTGCTTACCATGACGCCGGCATTGCGCTTATGGTCTCCGCCTTCGGTGACGCTGGTAAGTTTCAGCTGAAGGCGGACCGGAAGCTGACGGCAGACAAGGTCATCTCGACCAAGACCGACCCTGTCGGCACCGCGCAGGCCATCGCCGCGTGGGTTAAGAAGTACGCTGTTGACGGTGTGGACATCGACCTCGAGGGTATGTCGCTTCCCTTCTCCCTTCCTCTCTCCTAACCAGACCTTCCTCGCCAGACCTTCCTCCGCATGTCTGCGCCGGCGCGAGGCGAGATGCTCATGCCAGACTTCACTCCACTCCAGAACGACCGCGACTACTCCCTCGACTGGCTTACCAAGTTCCACAACGAGCTTGCCACCCAGCTCCCCGGCGCGCCCATCTCGTCCACCCCCACCGCCTGGATGTACGGCGCGGCCTTCGGCTCCCAGGACAGTGTGTACTGCAAGCTACACGCGGCGGTCGGCGACAAGATCAGCTGGTACCAGCTGCAGCTGTACAACGGCCAGAAGGGCGCCTGGAACACGTGTGAGGTGCGTTATGGTGGAAGGAGACAGCTCGATTGTGCGTGCGCGAGCTGACGGCAGAACACCCTGTGGAACTCGGCCGATCCCACGTTCCTCTCCCTCGGCCAGGTCGCCAGCATGTGCGGCATCCCCCAGTCCAGCATTACCGTCGGCAGGCTGTGGGACACGAGCGATCTCGCCACTGCGGACTCGCACGACCAGATCCCCGCGGCTGCCGACAACGGCGCGTGCATTGCCCAGGCCAAGGAGCACGGATACCCGGGCACGGGTATGATGGTGTGGTCGGCGCACAAGGACAACTGGGTGGGTCGCGGCTCCCCGCTGAAGTGGTGAATGTGCCGCTGACAACAGGCCGGTGCTAACGATTACCTTTCCGGCACGCTGGCTGGCATCGAGTCCTACGTCGCCACGGCGCCTGCTGCCAACTCCTCCGCTGCCGCCTCCACGCCCGCCTCCGACTCCTCCTCGCCCGCTGCCTCGCACAGCTCCGCTGCCAACGCCGCCTCGGTGGTCAGCGCTTCCTCTTCTTCTTCCTCTGGCACCACTACTAACCCCCAGTCCAGCTCGTCTGGCTCCTCCAACGCCGCGGCCCATTCCGCTGGCGCAGCCGCTGCTGCTGCTGCTGCCAACTCGGGCGCTACCAAGGCCGCTGCATCCCTCGCTGTGCTGGTTGTCGCTGCCCTCGCCCTCCTCGTCTAAGCCTTTCAGCCTCCGTCCGCCTTCAGCGCCCCAACCCTCCCGAGACATTCCTGTCCCCCTTCAACTGCATCTCACTAAACTTCATCATACCTCCCACTATGCCATCTTGTTTACCTCCACAGAATCTGTGCTGCCACGGACACCCACCCCGCCGGATGTACTGGAATCACACACGCGAAAGCACGGTACTTGAACAGTGTCAAGGACTGATGGGGCAGGACGGCCGTTGTATCTGACCTCAGGACGCGCCTTCTCCGCCGGCCCGGCCGGATGGTGGTGGGTATCTATGGGCGGACATGATGCTTTGGGACCGCTGGGCTT
The DNA here is from genome assembly GCA_023630115.1 of Cutaneotrichosporon sp. PK4640. Lineage (NCBI taxonomy): Eukaryota > Fungi > Basidiomycota > Tremellomycetes > Trichosporonales > Trichosporonaceae > Cutaneotrichosporon > Cutaneotrichosporon sp. PK4640. The sequence goes on along the minus strand of JAMALN010000027.1, from coordinate 39,343 downwards.
GGTGCATGGTCTAGGCTCAAAGGTGGGCTAGCGGATATGGCGGACCTAGCCTCACCAGCCGCGGCAGCGTCAGCCGCGGCGACGAGCTCACCGCCGATGGTTCCGCCACCTTGATTCGCCCGGCTTAAAAACACCATGCGCCCAGCACGCTCGGACCATGCCTCACTCTGATGACTCCCTGGCCGTACAGCATAAACCGCGCTCAGTCCAACTCACCGACCGCGCTCCGCGAAGCTCACCAGCCCCACTCCCCTGCTCCAATCTTCGGAGTCGAATGTACCATCACAAGGGCGCGCTTCCTGGCCAAGCTGCGAGCGCCCGCGCCCGAATTAGCACGCCGTGCACGTGGAGAGTGGGGGAGATTGGATGACCGCACTAATCAAACGTTGTGGCTGCACAACAACATGTCGCAAGATCACGCGCCAGGGTCGACTATTTTCCATCTACCGAAGAGGTCTACTCCTCAACACTGCCTCTCGGTCAACACCCCACCGTTAACTCCCATGCAAGGCCTCGGCTCGGCGCATCTCGCTGACGTGGTCTGTGGCCCCGATGGCCCCAGAGGCCCCGTAGCGCCCGGCCCCGCCTCCCCTCCGCTCTCCACAGTGCCCCGCGGGCAGCGGCGATAAGATGTACTCACGCACTTACAGCACTACCTGAGCGCGGGCCGGTGCCGTGTTCTCCGAGGGATGTCTTAAGAAGCAGCAGAGGCGGGGTCCTCTGGCCCCCCGGCCGTTCGCACCACTCACTTTACACCCACATCATGTCCTACCCCACCGAGAAGTCGGTGATCGAGCACGTCTCCTCCACGAGCCCCGCGCCCACGTACCAGCCCAAGGGCCCGGGGCACATCGACATCCACGAGGTCGACGAGGACGAGCTCGACAAGGCCGAGGCGACCCTGGTGTCCGAGAGCGAGTTCACGCCCCAGGAGTATTCGCGCCTCCGGTGGAAGCTCGATCTCGTCATCATGCCCATCCTCATGATCATGTACGGCCTGCAGTACTCGGACAAGGTCGCGCTGTCCCAGGGCGTCGTCTTCAACCTGCGCGAGGACACGCACCTCCTCGGGAACCAGTACGCGGACCTCACGACGTTCTTCTACGTCGGGTACCTGGTCGCCCAGTTATGAGTAGCCCTAACGTTGCGGCTGACCCCAGGCCCATGGGATACGCGATGCAGCGCTTCCCGCTCGGCAAGGCGCTCTCGGCGTCCATCATCATCTGGGGCGCGATGGTCATGCTCCTCGGCGCCTGCAACAACTACTGGCAGCTGTCGGTGGTGCGCGTCCTCCTCGGCTGGTTCGAGTCGGTCGTCACGCCCGGCTTTGCCCTCATCACCGCGTCGTGGTACCTCCGCCGCGAGCAGACCCTCCGCCAGTGCATGTACTACACCATGAGTGCGTCCCCTGCCAATCGCCGCTGACGCAGACACCGTCTTCGCCATCATCTTCGGTATCGCCAACTACAAGCTCGCGGAGCGGCAGCAGCGGAACGGCGGGCTCGCGCCGTGGCGCGTGATCAACCTGTTCCTCGGCGGGCTGACCGTCGGCATGGGCTTCGTCTGCATGGTGTTCCTCGGCACGCCCAAGGAGGTGTGGTGGCTCAGCAGGCGCGAGAAGCGGATGGCGCACGCGCGCATCGTGTCCAACGGCACCGGCGGCGGCGAGCACCACCCCTGGCGCTGGGCGCAGGTCCGGGAGTGCTTCCGCGACCCGCAGTTCTACATGGCGCTCCTGGCGAACATCCTCTGCACGATCCCCAACGGCGCCGTGACGACGTTCAACACCCTCCTCATGCGCAGCTTCGGGTACGGGCCCCTCGACTCGCTCATCTGGATGTTCCCCTCGTACGCTGTCGGGTCGGGGTACATCCTCATCGCCTCGGTCATCGTGTACTACTGGCCACGGGCGCGCTTTCCCGTCTGCCTGGTGGTGCAGTGCATGGCCATCTTCGTGTTCCTCTTCGTCGGGCTCTCGGGCAAGAACAGCGCCATCTCGGACCACGCGCGCTTCATCGTCTTCTGCTGGATCGGCATCTTCACCACGCCCATGTTCCTCGTGTGGCCGCTCATGAGCGCCAACGTTGCGGGCCGCACGAAGAAGACGTTCTTCGCCGCGTGCCAGCTCGTGTCCTTCTGCGTCGGCAACATCATCGGCTCGCAGGTCATGCGCCCCAGCGACGCGCCGCTCTACCTCACCGGCCTGACCGCCATTGCCATCTGCATGGCCGTCAACCTCCTCAACTTCTCCGCGTGGTGGTGGTACTACACGTGGGCGAACCGGCGGCGCGAAGCGGCGTTCCTCGCCTCGGGCGTGTCGGAGGACCAGAAGGAGCTCGAGAACCGTGTTGCGGGCGAGACGGACCTCACGGACCGCGAGAACATCCACTTCCGCTACATGGCTTAGCGAGGACGCTTGGGTGGGCGTTAGGGTTCGGGAGCGTCCGCGGTTAGACGTTAGAAGCTTGTATAGACAGACACGTAGATGCGACGAGGGACTGTTCACAACATGCCTGCGGGGAACCGGCCGGTTCAAACTTTAAAACGTCCTCGTTCAGCCCCTGCGGGGACTTGATCCACGTGCCATGACGTTTTGGTTGTTTTGGAACCTTCTTGACCCTTCCCTCCATTTTCATACTACGGTGAAACCCCACTCCTGCGACATCTCTTGCCACCTTCCACTTCAACATCCACAATGTCAGAAGCAGCACTCGTCAACGAGCTGCAAAAGCTGCAGCCAAAGCTCAAGCACGGGCACGGCAACATCGCCGAGATGCGCCAGGCCACGACGACGCTCGCGCGCCTCGCCACGGCCCTGCACCAGAAGGGTGAGCTTCATGGTTCTATTGAAGCTGACGGCTGCGGCGTTGCGGCGCGACCTTGGCGCCGGCCCGCTGCCCGGGATCCTGGCGGAGCTGCTGGGCGCCCAGCCCGAGACGGACAACGTCGCGGACGGGGAGGCGTTCTTCGAGCTCGTGGGGCAGACCGTGTTCGCGGCCGACGGGTTGGTCGAGGGTGACAACGAGGCCAACGCCAACAAGCTGTTCGACGTCATGTTCCCCCACAACTGCATGGTATTCCTCCTCAACGCCGACGCGCTGCCCAAGGAGCTGTGGCGGCAGTACCTCGTCGGGCCGTGGGCGCCCATCGTCTCCATCCTCCTCAAGCTCACGCTGTTTGAAGGTGAGCCGCCAGGCGGGACGAGCTGACTCCAGGCGCACCCGTCGACCAGCTGTGTATCCCCAAGGTCGTCGAGACGCTGCCGGGCCTCGCTTTCCGCGCGTACACCCCCGGGGAGTGGGGCAAGACAGACCTCGACACGACGCGCGCAACCCTCGCCGAGTACATCCTACACACCGTCGTCAACGTAACTGCCAAGCCGAGCTTCAACCTCGGCCTCGACACACTGAAGGCTGTCCTGCCCTCTTTCGTGCTCTGGACGGGGTCGAAAAAGTCGGCCGCGCCCGCTGGGCTCGGTAGCTTCACCGAGAAGGAGGCGCACACCGCGCTTGGCCGCGAGATGTCGCTCCTCTACCAGTCGGCATCATTCCTCCACAACTTTACGAAGGCGGGGCGCGTCGACACAGCGATCCTCAAGGACGAGGGCGCGGTTGGCGCCCTCGTCGCGTTCCTTGAGGGCCCTGCCGTGCCCAGCTGGGTCGACCAGAGCAAGCTCACAGCCGAGACGAAGGAGGGCATGGACAGCGTGCTGGCGCGCACGCGCGACATGGTCACCAACTTTCTCATGGTGCTCATGTCGAACCCGTCCATCGACGTGCCCGCCTGGCTCTGGAACAAGGTCATGGCGTGGCTCGAGGAACCGCGGATGCTTGACATCGGATTGGCATCGCTGGCGAACGGCGCGCGCGACGACGCCAAGTCGCACGCCCTCCTCAAGCCGCCCAGCGAGCTGCCCAAACGCCTCGCGGCCCTCCTCGAGTCCATACCCACTCCGCCGGTGCAGCACTCGCTCGTCGGCCTCATCCGCAACCTCACCGTCAACCCCGCGAACCGGCCGCTGCTCGGCGCGCCCGTCGTGGACGGCATCCTCGCCCTCGACCCGTGGCAGCCGGCCCGCGACTCTCTCGACAGGCTACAGCGCGACGCGATGATCGCGCTCTCCAACCTCTCCTCGGACCCGGCGCTCGCCGAGCGTGTCATCGCCTCCGAACCCTCCGTCTCGTCCCTCATCGCCCTCGTCCAGCGCACCTCCCTGGGCGGGATCAAGGGCTTAGGCGCGGGCAGCCTCGCGCAGATCGTCGCCAACCTCCCCGCCGAGGGGGCGGAGAAGGCGTGGGCCAACGCCGCGTCCACGCAGGTCCTGATGGCGCTGGGGCAGCTCGTCGTGGCCGCGGGCGAGCCCCTGCTCCTCGAGCCCGCGCTGACCGCCCTCATCCACGTTGCCCGGCATGGGCGGGAGGACGCCAAGCGCGTCGCCACGGCCCTCAGGATGAACTTTGGCGGCAAGGCCGTCATCCGCGTCATCAGCGGCATCCTGGCGCCGCCCGCGTTCGACCCACCACCGAGCTCGCCCGAGGTTGAGGCGCTGACCCTCGAGCTCGTCAAGGCGATCGGGAACGACGGGATCACGCAGGCCATCAGGAGCATTGCCGAGGAGAGCCAGAAGGCGGGGCGCAAGGTCGCGCCGGGCGTCGAGACGCTCTAACGATGTAGCAATAGATATGAGCCATAGAGCATGCAGCCACTCACCGACTCTCTGTGCCTGAAGCTGGATGTGTAGTGCCGGCTGTGATGGGCTGAATTGCGCACGCCGATGGTGCAGGTGCACCGCATGTCCGCATGGTACCCCGTCCCGCGCGGCTCCGCACGGCATGTCTGTGCGCGTCAGTCTCACGCCACACCGATTCATAAACACCGACGACATGCGACGCCCATCCACCAACCATGGGCCTCTTCCGCACCAAGACCAGGGCCGAGCCTACCGCCGCCGCCCCCCTCACGCCGGTGTACCCGCCGCTCAAGCTCTTCGCGGGCTGCACCCTCGCGTCCCCGACGACGCTGGTGCTGCGCTCCAAGATCGCGTGGCTCAAAGACGTGCGCGCCCACCGGCCCAGCTGACCCCAGGACCCGAGCACGCTCACGGACGCGGCGGGGACGGACCTGCTGCGCATCGAGGGCAGCGGGTGGAAGTGGAAGGAGGTGAAGCGTGAGTTCAGTGTGATCCCCCTGATCCCAGGCATCTCGGGGGCGGACGGGACGCCCCTCTTCGCGCTCAACAACAAGCACAAGTCGCTCCGCCGCGCCTTCACGCTCGACGACGGGGCGACGCAGTATGCGCTGATCGAGCGGCCGAACACAGCCTGTACGTGTTGGGGTGGGGTGCTGACGCAGTGAAACTCACGCTCGTCGCGCGGCTCGCGGGGACGGTGGGGGACGCGCGCACGCTCACCCTCGTGGGCGCGGACCGGATGGACGCGGCCACGGTCACGCTCGACACGGGGCAGGTCGCCGCGCAGATCACGTACGCGTGCTGGAAGGAGGTGCTGAAGAACATCCACACGGTGAGTGGGGGGTGGCAGAGCTGACGCAGTACACGGCGCACGTCGCGCCGGGCGTCGATATCGGGCTGGTGACGGCGCTCATGCTGGCGTGGGACACGAGCAAGACGGAGATTGGGGCGATAGCGGCGAGCTAGTGCACCGCCATGTACTCTTTCCTGTGCAGTGAGCATGTGATGTGAGATTAGCTTGAGACTACCGGCGGCTCGGTTAGGCCGGCTTGGCTCATTCCGCGACGTCATGCCGGTTCCGCTCGACTCCGTCGCCGCGCGGCTGCGCGGCGGTGTTGAGGGCGCTAGCAGTTGCTGTCGCACAGCCCCATTGATCAACGATTGATCTCGCCATTGTTAAACCATCATCTGATTCACGCCATCACCCACACCCTGCCACCCATGTCAACCCCAAAGAAGAGCTTCTTCAAGCGCGCCTCGCCCTCCCCCGAGCCCCTGCAGCTCCTCGACCCCGTCTCGCCGCCGTACGAGGTCGTGCGCGGCTACGCGCGCGGCGAGCAAACCACCCTCGAGATCCACAAGAAGCTCATGACGATGAAGGAGGAAACGTCCGTCGTCACGGACACGGCCGGCGCGCCCGTGGTCACGGTCAAGGGCCCGGCGTTCTGGATCAACCACTTCAAGACGGTGTACGACGCGTCCGGCACCACACCGCTCTTCAAGATGCGCAACAAGAAGGCGAGCGTGCAGCGCCGCTACATCTGCGAGGACGAGCGGGGGACCGAGCTCTTCCGCATCCAGCGCAAGTGGAAGTTGTGTAAGTCCCCCAACCCCTCCGGCCCCACTCACCCAGTCCACGTCAAGCTCCAGGCTACCATCCCTTCCACCGTCGGCGACGCCCCCACCCTCGAGCTGATGGACAACAAGCGGGGGTTCGCCGCCGAGATCCGCGACGTCCACTCGGGCGCGCTCGTCGCCACCGTCGCGCACAGCTACTGGCGCAAGGACCTCGTGCTCAAGAACAAGGAGGCGTACTATGCCAACGTGGCCGCGGGGGTCGATCTGAGCGTCGTCGTTGCGCTGTGCCTTGCGTGGGACCAGGCGAAGGAGGATGACCGGCGCGTCGCCAGCAACAGCGGTGGCGGCGGGTGAGCACCACTTGCTGTATCCCTACCCTCCCCTCCCCACCTGTACCGAATCGTATTCTGTATCATGTATCATAGCATGTAGCTATCTTGTCCACAAGCTCAGAGGCAGCCGCCTTACAAGCGCAGCTGGACCCAGGGCCTTGAGCGCCGCGCTGCCGCGCGCCCGGCGGGCCCAGTACGCTGCCAGCACCACTGCGAGGAGGAGGAACACCCGCCGCACCCTCTGCCACCTCCGCATCGGCGCGGCGCCCTCCCAGTCCCCCCACCGCGGCCACGTGTTCTCCCACCACAGCCGCTTCACGCTGCCGGGATAATGCGTGAAGATGCGCCCCGTCCCGCCCTTGCGCCAGAAGTTGGCGACCTCGTACCACACCATCAGCCGCAGCCGGGCGTCGAGCCAGCGCTCGTACGCCGCCGCCGCCGCGGGCTTGACAGACAACTTGCGCACGCCGTGGTCGCGCATCGCGCCGACGATGCGCGCAATGTACGCGGCCTGGATCTCGAGCACGCTCGACACGGAGACTGCGTCAGCTAGCTCACTAAATACTCACTGTGGTTCAGGTACATGTTGTTGCCGAAGACGGTGAAGAAGTTCGGGAGGCCGGGCAGCGCGATGCCGCGGTACATGGTCCAGTCGGCACGGGAAGAGTAGTTGGACGTGGCGTCGGTCTCGCCGACGACCTCGAAGGCGATGGCCTCGGCATCGTACCCCGTCGCGAGGACGATGTAGTCGGCCGGAAGCTCGCGCCCGTCCTCGAGCACCGCGCCGCCCTCGGACACCCGTGCCACACGGCCCTCGACGAAGCGCGCCCCGTTAGTTAAGGCGGCAAAGTACCCGTCCTCGTAGATCAGGCGGCGCGCGCCGAACGCTGCGATCAGCTTCGCCTGATTTCCTGATCTTCAAGCTCACAATACTCGGGCACGGTGTGCCGCATCGCCGCGGGCAGCGTCTTGCGCATCCACGCCCCGATGCCGTCCTCCATCCGCTTGCGGGCGCCCGCCCCCTCCGCGGTGCGGTACCAGTAGAACTTGGCGTCCATGCGCCACTGCGCGAGCAGGCGCTCGGCGCGCAGCAGCGCGGGCCAGCGCCGCCACCGTGCGAGCTGGGCGCGCGTGTGCCTGACCGAGTGCCGCGCCTCCCCCTTCGGCGAGGGCACGAACCACTGCCGCGCCTGCGCGACCGACGTAATCGCGATGCCGGGGTCGCCCCCGAGCTCGCCGACAATCTGCACGCCCGAGCACCCGTTGCCCACCACCACTAAGCGCTTCCCCCGGAGGTCGACCGCGCGCAGGTCGTCCGGCCAGTCGGACGCGTGCAGGATCGTGCCGCGGAACGTGTCGGCGCCGGGGAGCGCGGTGCGCCGCGGGCTGCTCAGCATCCCGCACGCGTTGACGAGTATCTCGGCGCGGTACGCGTGCTCCGCCCCTCCGTGCAGCATGCGCACGACGTATGCGCTCCCGTCCCACTCGGCGCGCACGGCGGTGTGGCCGAGTTTCACGCGCGGCCAGAGGCCCTCGTCGCGCGCCAGCGCCTCCCAGTCTGCGTTAGCGTGCTCACGTGCGGCTTACAGTGCTGGATCTCGGCGCGCGCCGGGTGCGTCTCGCTCCACCCGGGGTTGAGGTGCGCTGAGTGCTGGTACGCGATGGCGGGCACGCTGGGTCAGCTGCGGGTCCCTGCTAGGCGCTCACTCGCAGCGGCACCCCCTGCTGTCAGCTGGTCGAACCGGTCGAGAGCTCACGGGTAGCGGTTCGTCCACCACGTCCCGCCGACGCCGTCGGCCTTCTCGAAGATCTGGGTCAGCCCGCCCCCACCCTGCCTACCATCCAGTTCGTGAGCCCGCGCTTGTCGAGGTCGAGCGCGAGGCAGAGCCCGCCCATCCTGCCGTCAGCTGGGTGAAGTTCCTGCAGCTCACCCGGCACCGACAATGAGGATGCTCGGGCCCTCGCCGACGGCGATGGGCCACGCCATGGTGTCGGGCATGGTGGAGAGTGCGATACAGAGTGGGGAGGTTGCCGCTGCCGAGTTGGTGGGGCTCCGACGGAGACGCCCGTCATCTCCGTCCTCGCCCCTGGGCCCCATTCGGAGCATGCTCCGAGCGCCGAGACACGTCGCCGCGCGTCATGAGGTCCACCCCGGAGGGGCTGTGGATCTCCGCAGCGCGCCTCTGCCGAACTTGCTCAGAGCACGCTCGACGGAACAGGCTCTGATCTGTGGACCCCACGCCCTCGGCCTGCCCGTAACAGATGTCGCTAGAGCACGGTAGGCGCTAGATATTTTCGCGCGCCCTCGGCCGCGGTTTATGCACGGGCTGTGCATGTCCTTAGCGTTCCTTGGCACTCGGACCTCGTACATGACGCGGAGATGGAGAACGCGGAAGATGCTTACCAAGAGGGGGTCAAGGAGGCATCATGGCTCGGTCCGTTCGGCTACCAACCGGTCCGGAACTCCCGTCCACTCGGCTACTTGAACACCTCCACAACTGCCCAATTCGTCTCCCCTCTCCACACTCTTCACGCCAACAGTCACCATGCTCGCCACGCGGCCCCGCCTCTCCGTGACGAGCTACCCGCGCTACGTGGGCGCGAGCCAGGTGGTCTCGCCCCTCGTGCCGCATCGCACCCTCCTCCCCCTCCGCCCACACCCGGCGTCCTCCCCAGCTCCGCCAGCGCATCCCCAGCGCCCGCCACTCCCGCCCACGCCGGCAGCCTTCGAGCGGAGCCTGCACGCTGCGCCGGCCGCATGGCCCAAGACGCTGGCGGAGGCGAGCGGCCCTCTGTCGCGCGCCGACCACCCGTTCCGCGACAAGCCCGCGCCCGCCAAGGAGAGCAAGGAGGAGCGTGCGGTGCGCCTCGCGGGCGAGAAGGATGCGTGCATGCGCCTCCGGCTGGCGGCGGACCACTGGTCGCTCGAGGAGGGCGTGGCGGCGGGCCAGGCGGGCCAGTGGATGGCGGCGGAGCGGTGGCGGCGCCGCGAGCGCATCCCCGGCGGCCTGACGCTCGTGCTCACCCACGCGTGCGGCCTGCAGAAGGAGGTGAGGACCCGCTGGACGCGCTGACGGCAGCACTGGATCCCGCTGATGGCGGACCTGCTCTCGCGCGAGCCCGGCGCGCCGGGCGGCGAGTTCGGGAGGGGCGGCGCGCTGGCCGCGACCAACGTCGCCGTCAACGACGTGTGGATGCTCGACGACACGCACCACGGCGCGAGCGTCGACCTGAATGCCGGCCGCCTCGGCCCCGCTCATAGCTGGAGCGACACGGGGCGCGACGTCATCAACTTTGTCGAGCATGTCCTGCCGGCCGTGCAGGCGTCCGAGGGCGAAGCGGGGTGGCAGCTCTCCTGGGCCGAGCGTACGGCGGGGCGCACGGCGCCGCAGGTCGTCGGCATCGGGCACTCGTACGGCGCGAGCGCGCTCGTCCAGGCCGCCAGCGCGCGCCCCGACCTCTTCTCCTCCCTCTTCCTCATCGAGCCCATGTGCGTGCCCCTCATGGTCAACTTCCCCGACAAGGGATACCCGCTCACGGGCGGGGCGCTGAAGCGGCGCTCACACTGGCCGAGCCGCGACGCTGCGGCAGCGGTGCGCACCAACCCCATGTTCGGGCCGTGGGACGAGGGCGTGTTCAGCACGTGGCTGTCGCACAGCGTCGTGCCCTCGGACGCTGCGCGGCCCGACGGCCCCGTCGAGCTCGCGACGCCGACGTGGGCCGAGGCCGCCGTCTTCTCCGACCCCCACTCCACGCTGCGTGGGTGGGACCTGCTCCCCACGCTCGAGATGCCGACGGGCTTCCTCATGGCGGGCGACGAGGTGTGGATGGCGGGCGAGCAGCTTGCGGGCGAGATGGTGTGGCGGCCGAAGCGGGCGCGCAACGAGCGCCTTATGGACGCGACGCACCTCCTCATCCAGGAGAAGCCGGTTGAGGCTGCGGCGTCGCTGTGGCGCTTTCTGACGACGCTGGATGCGGGCAAGTGGGACAAGTAGACAATCTAGAGAGACAGGAAGGATGCTGTGCGCAGCTGATATGCTGAAGGTGGATGGAGACCAAACTAGGCGGCTTCGTGGGTGACTGCGATCGACTGCGATCGGCCGAAAGATCGACACCGACGCGTCATGGACGCGCGTCATTCCGCAGCGCTGCTGATCATCTGCATTCACGTGACTCTACTCATTCGCCCCAGTCATCCATTCAATAGCCCATGTTCCCACCCCGCCTGCGCGAGTCGACATTTGGTTCCGCAGCAGTAGTGGCGCTCTCACCGCAGTCGTCACCCATTCACCTTGCTCTGCCTCGTCTCCAAACACTTCTCACCTCCCCATCGCGCAATCACTCTCTTTCAACTCTTTCATCGGCTTCCTCATCCCCAACTTGTATCACCGCCCACACCATGCCGCCCTTCTTCTTCCGTATCAGGCTCAAGCGCAGGGAACTCCCGGACGTAGAGCCATCCCAGAAGACGAAGGAGCCCCGCTTCGCCACCTTCCCCCGCATCCTCGAGTTCCCTTGTGCCAACTGGGACGGCGTCGAGTTCCCCTACCCCGGCCCGGCCTGCACCTACCGCGAGAAGGCGATCTGGGCGGGCCGCGCCGCCAGCAAGCGCTTCGCCTGGGCGATTGAGAATGACGGTTTCCACTTAGTGGACGACATAGACTTTGCCGTTGCCGTGTTCGACAAGGCCTATGAGCTGCAAGCTACCGCGCCTGACCTTGAGCTGACAACAGAACCCGCTACCTCGCGCGCAGCGCCAAAGAGTGCGACATTGAGACGACCGCCGCGTGGATCCTGTTCACGGACAAGGTCATCGCCCGCGCCTGCGAAATTGTGAGTCCACCTTCCTCGTCTTCCCTCAGCTGGGGTACGATCCGCTTAGCTGACAACCAGGCCTACAACGCCGTCGAGCCGCACATGAAGGACGCCCAAGTCGTCTCCAGGTGCACCCTCGCCAACGTGTACCCCTTCGTCCGCGCGGCCATCAACGCCCAGTTCGAGTTCGGCACCGGCTGCGCCGACCAGCCCCCCTCCGCCACCGAGTGCAAGTTCGACGAGTCGTGGGTCAAGCGCTACTTCCCCGACCCCGAGAAGCTCCCCCTCCGCCCCTTCAACATGTACGAGGTCGACCTCACCTCCATCAGCTCGGTGGGCTTGCAGGGCTCCATCAAGGTCAAGGTTGGCTGGTACAACCACGACAATGAGCTGTGCAAGACTCCCAGTTGGGAGGAGCAGAACCGCCCCATTCCTCAGGACCGCGAGTGGCCGCCCACCACCGTCGACGGCTTTAGGGAGTACCAGGTGCGCCTCACCCAGCAGTATGCACGCTACGGTTACAACCCGGTGGCTCTGGAGGTCTAATTTCTTGGTTTCCTCAGTTGTATCTCGTCTCGTCTGACTGTCACCTGTATCCACCTTTCCCGCAAAAATTGGCATGCATACACGATGTAGCCGTAGTCATCACATGAGAGGGTTGGCACCATCATCGAAGCAGTCAAGTGAATATTGGCCACGATCACAGTGCTTGTTTGAGGCTCCTCTGACGACATCTTGACCTACTATATCCCCAACAACGGGGGAAATGTGGTGGAACCTGCGAATTTCGAGCAGCGTCTCTTAGCCCTGCCACAATTTGCTCTACCCGCCCAGCTGAATGTTCGCTCGCCCCAAACTCTCACGCCAACAGATCTCCTTGTCTCCACTTCAGCGGTCAGCAGTTCGCTGTGCGTCATAGTTTGGCGATCATCGCTGAGACAAAGGCACTAGTTGTGGACATCACGAGCCCAGGAACCAGAGGGCAAAGGGCCGGAGGGATGCTGGAATGTGGTTCATGCCCAGGAACGGCCTGGATTCCGCAGTGTTTCGTTTCGGCCTGGGAGCATCTGGAATGTGGCAGGTGTTTGGAATGGCCCGGCTGCCCGCGGCCTCAGAGCTGGGCTTCGCTCGCGCGAGCAGATCTCACTGCAGAGCCGCCCCACGCCGTCATGGGTAAACGCGGGTTACTTTCTTTAATCGCTGCGGAACTGGAGTGCAATGTTCTCATCGCATTTAATCGTTCCCCTGCGACCGAGACTCGTCCGATCCAGGAGCTGCACAACCGCCCTGCATATCTGGATCGCTCTCTCGGGGTGAGAAAATTTCGTGTGCCGCAGCGCAACGTGGCACGACTTGCACAGCAGTCCTCCTACAGTACAACACACCGTGCAGAGTAGAACAAACACTACCTAGTCGTAGCAGTCACACATCCCTCGATGCCGGGTCATGCAAATCCCCATACGCACCATCCAGTCCTCGCCCTCGAACGAGCTCTGGCGCCCGCGCGTACTAATCCGGCGGAGCATATGCGCCTCCTCCTCGTCCATCTTGGCGGGATTCCACACTGGCCGCGTATATCCCGGGAGGTAGCGCTCGACGTAGCCGCGCCCATACCGCTCCTTTGCAGGCTTGTCGCTGGGCCCGCCGCGCCCGCCGCCGTCCGCCCCGCCCTCCCACTGCCAGTTGAGGGCGGGGCGCACGAACGCGAACACGCGCTCGCGGTTGAACAGGTGCCCGATCCGCTGGCCGGGCAACGCCTCACGCAGCCGCCACTCGGCGGCCTTGAAGCTGAACTCGATGGCGATGTTCGTGTGCAGCAGCCACCCCTTGGCGCTCATGCGCGCCTGGGTGTGCGCGTTGAGCTGGACGCTACCGTCAGAAATACAAGGCTTTACACGTACACCTCGCAGACGTGGTCGAGGACGGCGACGGCAAAGTCGATGTGGTCGAGGGCGCCGAGCGCGCCCGCCTCCAGGGCACCCGCCCAGCGCTGGCTCGCGGCGCGCCCCGCCCACTCCGTCTTCTGGCGCGGGCACCAGTGCCGCGATGCCGGGTCCGCAAAGGAGACGCCGCTCCAGTCCGTGCGCGGGAAGGGGCGAACCGCGGGGCCGCTCAGCTTCCCCGGGCCGGAGGTCGGGGTGAGGTAGGGGTGGGGGGAGGCGGTCGAGGCGCTGGTGGCGGTCGAGGGGGAGGGGGAGGTGGGTGTCGGCGTGCGAGAGGGCTCGGGGGAGCACAGGGGGTCAGCGACCGCCCGGGGGGTCTCGGGCATTATATGGAGGCAATTATACACAGAGAAGAGGATGCAAGGAGGTGAAGTAAGAGAAAACGCGCACACAAGAGCATAAATAGCTCGTGTGCGAGGCGGGTCGTAACAAGGCAGGGTGGTGGCGTTTCACGGAGTCGCGTGTCTTACATGATGCGCCGGCGTCGTCATAGGCTGCAGGCACATGGTCTCGCCAGCTTTGGAACTACTCATTCATTGTCTCCCCCTGGCTGCAGCAGTGAACACAGATCGGGCGAGGAAGGCTCGCGCCGGCGGTACGCAGCGGCGCGTTTATCAATGGCGGCGCTGCTATGGCTCCTCGTCTCTTTAAGTCCCCAGCAGGGGTGCACCTAAGCAGACACATTGACACCAGCGATGGCGCCAACACCAGACGCGTCGTCATGGGAGGAGTGTTGTTCCAGATTCAGCTTCGGTTGCTGCCAATTCGAGTCGGCATGTGAGTTGACCCGCCCATCCCAATTCAACCATCTCGACAACAAACACCACATTCAAGAACCAGCTGCCAGCCATCGAGCGTTAAAAGTGACGTACATGGTCCCACAACTCGCCCCATCCTCTCACCCAAGCTCTATTAAGTTGCCACCATCTGCGCCTAGACCGCTGCCACCCCGACCTCCTGCTCGCGCCTACTTCCTCCGCAAGTCGCGGTAGATCCCGCGGCACACGCTCGCGAGCCCCTCCCGCGCCTCAAAGAGGGGGTAGATGCCCACCGTGATCATGCCGGCAAAGAGCCAGATCATGACGATGCACACCCACGCGGTGAACCCCGCCTCGGAGTAGATGTACGATGCAAAGAACTGCGGCATCGGGACGGCGAAGATGAGGATGAACGTCAGGCTGAGGGCCGAGTACGCGGCGACGCGGAAGGCCTTGCGCAGCGCCGCATCGTCGTTAATGTCCTGCGCCTCGGTGTCTTCGATAGGTCCCTCGACGCTGTCCTTCTTCTCCCCCGGTGAGGGGAGGGGCACCTCGGTCACTGAGGAGTGCTCGGACGCGGGGTCCTCGTTGAGGGCTTCGGCCTTGCGCCCGGCGTCGGCGTTGATCGCGCGCGTGATCTCCCAGTCAAAGTCGGCGGGCCAGATCAGCGAGCCGACGACAGTGACGATGCCGCCCACGCCGATGGAGAGGAGGTTGCCCGTGAGCATGGGGTAGTCGGTGAAGGTCGTCTCGACGTTGATCTTGCCGTAGAGGTGGGCGGTGAGGCCGAGCCAGCCCGCCACGCCGGCTGCGAAACCGAGCACGGCGCCCGCGACGGCCGCGGTGCCGTTCGCACGCCGCCAGCTCACACAGCACGCGACCGGCACCACCGCGCACCCGATAATGCACCCCATCAGCTGGTACAGGTATCCCATGCTGATGCCAATGTAGTGGAAGGCCGTGGCGATGGCGCCCATAAACAGCGCGTACCCGACAATGGCGCAGTGCGAGGCCACGAGGATCTGGCGCTCCGTCGGCCGCTTGTTGATGTACGTGCCGTACACGTCGTACGTGAGGAGGGAGGAGACGGCGATCTGCTCGGCGCTCGCGGCGGACGTGACGGCCAGGAAGAGGAGGATGAGCATGGCCGTCGCGCCGCTTTTGCCCATGAGCACGCCAACGGCCTTGACGGCGGGCAGGCCGGCGCCGACCTCGGCGGGGCTGAGGGTGATGAGCTGCTGCGGGCCCCACGCGAGCACGACGGCCGCCAGGCCGAGCGACGTGGCGATGGTGCAGGGGATGCCGAACCACGCGAGGCCGCCCCAGATGAACGCCTTGACGCTGGTCTGGGGGCGCGACGCGATCGCGCGCTGCCAGTACGCCTGGTCGTTGAACACGGTGCCAAAGTTGCCGACGATGTTCATGACCCCGAAGATGAGGCCGCTCTTGGAGCGGAGGGTGAGGTAGCTGCCGCCGGCGTTGTCCTGGATCGGGTGGTTCTGGGCGGCGGCGTGCAGCAGCTCCCACATGCGCTTGGGGGAGCCGATGATGTCGCTCGTCGCGTACACGACTAGCGCAAACGCCGCGAGGATGCAGTACAGCACGAGCGTGTGCGTAAAGTCGGCGATGAGGGTCGCGCGCATCCCGCCGATGAGGACGTAAATCGCGACGCCGCCGGGGATGAGGAAGCATGCTGCGATCGTGTTCATGCCCGTGAGGTCGGTGACGGTCGCGCTGCCGCCGAGGATGAGCATGGTCGAGACGATGATGTTGGTCGCGAGCCCGAAGAAGAGGAAGACGAGGTGCGCGACGGCCCCCCAGCGCGCGTACACGATCTCGAGGAACGTGTGGCAGTACGGCGCGTGCAGCTTGAGCTTGGCGGCGAGCATGGCGAACAGGAGGACCTGGACCGTCGCGCCGGCCGCGTACCACCACGGTCCCGAGATGCCGAACTTGTACGCGGTCGCTGAGGACTGGAGGAGCGTGGCGGCCCACGTCCACGCCGAGACGATGCCGGCCGCGATCAGGCCGGGCGGGACGGAGCGCGAGGCCGAGTTGAACTCCTCGGCCGAGGACGGCTTCCAGCGCGTGTAGCGCGCCTGGATCTTGGTGATGAGGACAATGAACGCGCTGAAGAAGAGGCCCATGCCGATCTGGGTCAGCCGTGCCGCGCGGGGGACTTACGACGACGCCGTACCCCGCGCCCTGGGGGAGGATTGCGGATGACATTGCTGAGTGTAGCCGTGGCTGTGTTGGTGGCTGTGAATCGCGTCTCGAGCGAGCCTTAAGTACGCCTCGCAGCCTTCCCCCACCTCGTTATCTGCACCAGATCTCCATGTCCGGGTTGATGCCGGTGCTCCCATTCGCTTCGCTGGCTCACACCTCCAAGGCGCCTCCAAGGCTGGGCGCGGACCCCCGACCGAGCTCCACCTCCGTGCACGATACCCGCGATCCTCCGAGCGTAATAGAACGAGTGTGGCTATCAGCGGGACAGAGCGAACGGGGGTGGGGGTGAGTGCTATCAGCGCATGTGTCGGCACATGGGTCAGCTGAGCCAAGAGAACGAGCTCATGTGGGATGTGGCACGGCATGCCGCCCCCGCCTGTCAGCTGTCAGCCTCTGGCGCCTCCCCCGGTCTCAGCGGGAGGCGCTCCAGGCCCCGGTGGAGTATGCGGGGATGGGGTACGCTACCGCCGGCTGCAGGCGGGGGAGCACGGCCATGTCTTATCGGTGCCCGGCCTCAGGGCTTATCGCGTCGTTGTTTGCGGTATCGGGGGGCTCTAATTGGTCTCGACGCGTTCGGAGCGGGCCGGTGTTGCTCCTGCCTATGCATTAGCTCGGCCTCGCGCAAGGCCTGGGCTCGCTGGGCCGCTTAGCTGCTTGGATGATGATGTGGAAACGTAACGAGCGAGAGGTACGCTCATGTTGAGAGGCGCGTCGAGGTGGAGGAACGACGACGGAGGCCCGCAGGGTGCACATACAGTGTGTGATCATCGGCCCAAAGCTCCGAAGCCGCTGCAGTTTCATCCTCCGACTCGACTCCATCTTAACGCTACACTGTGTGCGACTGCTGCATGTATTCTCTATTCTCTTAGCCTAGCTCAGAGCTTGCTCTCCGTGGCGTCCCACTTGCCCGCCGCCAGCGTCGTGAAGAAGCGCCACGCCGCGTCCGCGCACTCTGCTGGGGCCTCCTGCGGCAGCAGATGTCCGCCAGACATGATCCGCTCGTTGCGGCTGCGGGGCGCGCGCCACGGAATCTCGGGCACGACCTGGGGCCCGCCGAGCCACATGGGGTTCTCGCCGAGCACGATCCCCACGGGGCAGCGGAGGTCGGGGAGCGCGTCCCACCCGCGCTGCGGGCCTTCGGGGTCCGAGAAGATGGCCGCCTCGGCCCACTTGGGTGTCGCGAGCGTCACCTCCTCCCCCCGCCCGGTGGGGACGAGCGAGGTCTTGAGGTAGACGTCGAACACGTCCTGGTCCCACGTCTTGAACATGGGGTTTGTGCGGCTCTCGGCCGCGGATTGGAGGGACGGCCACTCGGACCGCCGCTTCAGCGCGCCCTGCACGATCGGGTTGCCCATCTTGACCTGGACGTTGCCGAGGGCCGGCTGGCACTGGGGTCAGCTAGCTCTTCGATAGACGCACCATGGGCTCGAGGAGGAGAAGGGCGGAGAAGCAGCCCGGCGCGGCGCGGCACGCCTGCACCATCGCGTTGCCGCCGATCGAGTGGCCCACGCCGACAACGGGCGCCGGCGTCGCCCCGTCCGTCCACTGCATCTGGTAGCCGTCCGTCGTGGCGGGGAGCACGTGCTTGACAAAGTTGAGGGTGTCGCGCGCGCAGTCGGCCCACGCGTACGTGCGCGCGAGCTTGCCGGCGTTGAGGTCGACGCTCGCGCCATGGTGCACGTCGTCGAGGAACCAGACGTCGTTGATGACGGGCGCCATCACCGCGCCGGGGAGGGGCGCGCCCGAGCCAAACAGCGCGCCCGACCCAGACAGCGCGAGCAGCCGGGCGATCATGGGGTGGTACAGCTCCTTCTGAAGGCCGTTGGCGTGGGCGACCACCAGCGTGATCCCGTCGTTGTCGGGGGTGTCGCGGCGCCAGCGCTCCACCGCCAGCCACTGCGGCGGCTGGGCGGACGCCTCGGCCTCCTCGATCGGCCAGTAGGTCGCCTCCCTGCGCGTGCCGCAGCTCAGGTCCTTCTCGCGGATGATGCGCGCCGCGCGCTCCGCCTTCCCCTCCTTGGCGGGGACGGGGCCGAAGGGCTCCGCCTGCCGCGAGAAGCTGCCGACGCTCTCCTTGAGCGTCTTGGGCCAGGCGGCGGGCGCAGCGTGCAGGGTGCGCGTGTAGCCTGCCGGTGGGGGCGCGAGGGGCGCGCGCGCGGGCGGCTGCGGCGCGGTGGAGGGGGGAGGGCGCCGCAGGGCGAGCAGCTCGCGCGGGGGCTGGACGGAGGGCGACGGCGCCACGCTGGGCTTGTTGTAGGGCGGGTAGGTTACGATGGACGCCATTGCGGGTGTAGTGGGCGCTGAGAGTCGCAAGAAGGGGATTATACGTGATCAAGGGAGCGAGGACTGTTGGTGGGCTCGAGGTAGGCAGTTGTTACCGGGGAGATAAGTAGCCGGCGATTTCGGCACACATCCGGCTTGTCTCGGTCTTCGGCCATCTCCACCATACGCGCCATCCATCTTGATCCTCTCACCATCTCTTCCGCGCGCCATGACTAACAATCACTCTGCACAAGCTGACAGGCAGGGCATGTACGTTTTGGCAAGAGCAGGCGCAAGGGCCTACTGTTCGGCCGGAGGCAGTTGAATGCATCTAATACTGTACTAATTACCCAAACGTTCCAACATCCAGCAACTAATGACCCATCTTACAGAACTCGCGTCCGGGGAGGTCCATGTGCTTGATCTGGTCCGGCAGCGACGTCAAGGACATAAGCAAACCGAGCATCATATGCCACTGCATGTGGCAGTGGTACGGCCACACGCCGGGGTTGTCAGCCTTGAAGCGGACGATGAGGTGCGCTCCGTCCTTGCTCGCCGGCACAACCGCCACGTCGCGGTACATGACGCCGTCGGTGGGGAGCTGGTTGGTCGTGCCCTCGTACTTGCCCTGCCCCTGGGCCATGATCCACACGTTGTGCCCGTGGAGGTGGAAGGGGTGGGCGGGGCCGAAGGGCGTCTGGATGATGACATCGATCACGGCCCCGGGATCCGTGTTGATCATGTTGAACTGGGTGCCGCGCTCGCGGCCGTTGTCGTTGCCGATCTCCTGCCCGTCCTGGACGAGGAAGACGGCGGCTCTGTCGCTCTCCATCGGCGTCCACGAGTGGTTGTTGATCTGGATGCGCAGCAGGCCGTCGTGGTTGGTGCCGACGCTGAGCTCGGTGTAGATCGTCTGCGTGGAGGGAGGGGGCGTGGGCGCGCCGACGGCCTTGAATCGCGTGAGGGGGCCAACGGTGGGCGCCTTGTCCGACCAGCTCGGCTCGTCGGGGTTGCCCGGCTCGCCGGCTCCACCGTCGCCGTACGTGAGCCCGCCGGTGGCCTTGACGGCGTCCTCGGGCAAGATGGCGGGCATGGTGTGCTCGTCGCACCCGTAGCGCAGCACCGCGAGGGTCGTGTTCGACGTGTTGGGGCCAAAGTAGAGCATCTGGTCGAGGCCGAGGGCGCTGCGGATCCAGTGGGCGCCCGGCTTGTCTGTGTGGATGAGGACGGACGCGCGCTGTCCCACGGCGAGGCGGACGCGCTTGGTGGCGTACGGCTCGACGGGGGTCGCGTCGATCTCGATGACCGTGAGGTCGTGGTCGTCGACGCTGAAGATCTGGTCGGTGTGCGTGCCCGCGTTGACGAGGCGGAGGCGGTACGTCTTGTGCGCCTCGGCATTGACGTTCCAGTACGTCGTGGGGTGGTCGCCGCACTCGTTGGTGGCGGGGAAGATGGGGGCGTTCGGGTCGGGCGGGGGGATGGGGAAGGGGGGCGGCTTGGGCGGGGGCTGGCTCGGGTCGGGCGGGGGCGGCGGCTCGTTCGAGGGCACAAAAGCGCAGCGGGCCTGACTGACGCCGTTGATCACGCCGCCGTCCGGCATCGGCTCGGTGATCGGGAACGAGGTGAGCAGGCCCTTGAGGAAGCGCCAGCTCACGCCCGGCGTGAAGGTGTTGTACATGTCGCCGAGGAGGAGGAGGAGGTCGTCGTCGTACTGCGACACCTTGTGCTTGTCGTCCTGTGCGTGCGTGATGAACCCACCGTACGCGCCGTCCGTGTACTGCAGCTCGACGTGCGAGTGCCACCAGTACGTGCCGGGGTCCGTAACGGTGAAGTTGTAGGTAAAGTCGCCGCCGGACGGGATCGCGCACTGCGTGAAGCCCGCCGCGCCGTCCATGGCGTTTGTGTTGACCTGGCGCATGCCGTGCCAGTGGAGGGCGGTGCCGTTCGGCATGCCGTTGTGGACGTGCACGACCACATGGTCGCCGACGTTGGCCTCGATGATGGGGCCGGGGGACATGCCGTTAACGAGGATCGTGTTCTTCACCAGCCCGCCGACGGGCGCGCGCCCGACCGACATGTCAAAGTGGTACTCGCGTACCTGCGGCTCGGCGTAGAGGTCAAACTTGCGCGCCGAGGCCCAGTATCTCGACTGGTCGCCGAGGAGGGCCTCGCGCGACACCTCGGGGAAGTCCCAGGCCAGGCCGAAGGAGCTGTACACCGTCGCTGCGAGGAGTAAGAGGGAGGGGAGGAGCATGTTGGTGATGGGGCTCAAGCAGTGAACTCGCGCATCTTTATATCCCGGGAATGGCGCATTGCGCCACATCTACCGACACGGGGGGAGGTCACAGCGGAAGACGCAGGCCCTGGTGTATGTGATGCATACTGGCGCAATCCACAGAAGCGGTGCCACTGGGCGGTGAGGCCGTTCCGAGTCAACAGCTCGGGGCGGAAGCGAACCTCGACGATCCCAGAGTCCGAGCAGTGTTCCCATCGCCACGGTCACGAACAGCCAACGGAGGGACGGGGTAGCCCTTGCTCGGAAAATCGCGACCGGTGTTGGTGAGAGAAGTGGCGCATAGTGGTGTAGGCATGGCTGGCACAGCTGGAGGCGGTTGGATGTGGACGTTCCCGGGCCTACTGGGACGCGTCGCTCACGGGCAGTCGGTGGCGAGCAGTGACCTCAGTCATCACGGCCTGCACTGGTGCTCAGAACAACGCCCGCGCGTCTCACCTTCCCAGAGGTGTGGGTACGCGCGTTGTGGCGCGTTGTGTGGGACGGGATGCATCCCCAACTTCCCGCGAGGAAGTCGTGTGGGCTGGTGGGTGTCAAGACGGACGCATCGCCGCGAGGCAGTGCGGTAGCGGCGGACGCGCGGCCGTGGTGGTGTCTGTGCGCCAAGCCTTGCGATGCAGCGGTGCGGATCAGCGCGGTGCGGATCAGTGTACATCGCTGATCAGCGATCAGCAGCAGGCACTGGCTGACGTTAGCATGAGCAGCCCACCCAGCCGCTGGGCAGATGTGTCAGCCAGATCGCATGCCCCGATGCCGGCAGATAGATGAAGCGAAGCGAGCAGAGAGCGAGCGCGCAGATGCTCTTCGGACACGGGGTCGGGCCTCGCCTGCGATGCGATGCTGTCCGCATTTGCGTCCGAACTGCATGTGACCGGAGGACGATGTTTCCGCTGGCCGCTGTTCCCGGCCCCATTAATCGGTTCCTGGGCTTGGCCTCCGCGAGAACCGGTCCGCAGCGCATCCACGTCTCGCTTTCACGTTTGCATTTCTCTCCATCGCTCTATCCCTCGCCCGCGACAGGAATGCCCAAGCCCGCGCCCGCGTACACGCAGCCCGCCCCCCACACGGCCCTCGACGCCCTCGTCCCCGCGCCCCCGCCCTCTCCCATGGGCCTCGACCTCACCCTCCACCTCGCCCTCGTGTTCACGGCGCTCGCGGCGCTCGCCACCGCTCTCGCGGCCACCGGGACCTCGCTCGCCACCGATGGGCGGCACTCCCTCGCGCTCCGGCTCGCCAGTGCTGGGCGGTGAGGCCTTAGCGACACCTTGGTGATGGGCCTTAGCGACGCCTTATCGCCGGCGGCTCACGTGAGCGGCGGAACTCGCCCATTTTGCGCGACGTCTAGCCCGGTCCCCCAGTTCCCCCCGGAGAAGGCGGAGCGCGTCGTGGCGGGACAAGAGGCTCGACCGGCTAACCCGACCGGCCCGCCCGCGAGCGCTCAAGCGCGCGATAGGCAGCCAGACTCCAGCCCGTTCCACCATCGCGCGTCTCGTTACCGTATTTACGCCCGACGTCGTCGCCGTGCCGCCCGCGCTGTCCCGGTTTGGGCGGTCTCGAAGAGGGGCAAGTCTGCATAGGGCCGGCGTCAGCCACCGGGCCGCCACTGACGCCGCGGAATGCATGCGCGAGGGAACGCCACCGCCTCGAGAACGGTGTAGACGGCTCGCGTAGCTTGGGCTTCCCACCACGGCTATATGCAGAACATGTGATCTACATACCGCCGCTGGCCAACTTGGCAAAGATGCTGGAGAGGCAGCGAGGAAGAACGCCACCATGCCAAAGGACAGCCTGCACGACAAATACATCTCGCTACCACGCCGGGAAGCCCTGCTCGTTCAGGGGCTCGTCGGCAAACGTCTCGAAGCGCCACTGCTCCTCCCCCACGCGTCTGCGGTACTCGTCGGCGGTGAGGACCTGGACGCGGTCGTCGAGGTCGCCAATGTCTACCGGAGCGCGCTCCTCCCCGTCCTCACTATCCTCATCGTTCTCCGCCTCATCGGCGTGGACGCGCCGAATGGCCTCGAGCACCCACCCCCTCATAGCGCCCGCGACGTCGTCCCCGTCCGCGATCTGCACGTCGAACTCCTTCTCGAGCGCGACGCGGGGCAGCCCCTCGAGCCCGACGAACGTGTACGTCTTGTACTCGCCGTGGGCGGCAAAGGCGAGGAACGAGTGGATGAACGTGCGGCCCATGGGCAGCTCCTCGGCCATGGCCTCGTATATGCCCTCGTGGTTCTCGTCGTCCATCGCGGCGTCCTCGCCGTCCGGGCTCTCGTCGAAGATGAACACGCCGTCCACGCGCTCCGAGCAGCCCTCGGGGAACTCGGCCTGGTCCGCGGGGTCCCAGCTCATCGCGGGGAGGTCGGGCGCGAAGCGGACGACGACGACCTGGCGGGTCATGCTCGACGAGTCGCCCGTGCTCCGGACCACCACGCCGCCCTCGCCGTCGTACAGCGTCTCGTTGACGCGGATGGTGAGCACGCTCGTCCTCGCCGGTGGGGTGAGGTAGGTGTGGGTCGCGCGCACTCTCTCGAGCAGGGGGAGCACACCCTCGAGGCCGGGAAAAGCGTCCTTGAGGTCGAGGCTGTGGACATGCGCCCAGCCGGGGTGTGCCGCGAACTGGTACAGCTCCCTGCGCTGCCACGTCGAGAGGTTTGCTACAGAGGCGACCGGGAGGCAGCGCAGCGCGCCGTCCACCCACCCCAGGACGGGGGTCTTCCACCCCAGCTCGGGGGCCTTGGAGGGTCCTTGAGAAGCCGCCAAAGTCGCCCAGGCGGACGTGTCGGAACAGGCACTCGTTCGCGACTTCGCATGACGCGTGGTCCACGAGCCGCAGCGCCAGGAGGAGGTCGTACTCGGCGTGAGAGGCGATGTGCGACCAGATGTGCGGGAAGGCACTGGCGTCAAGCAGTGGCTTGGGGGCGGCCTCGGGGGGCGACTCGCGTGCCCGCTTGGCGGGGACGGCGACGTCGTCGCTGGCACGCTTGGTCGTGGTCATGGCGGGCAAAGATGAGAGAGAGACAGTGAGAGTGAGAGGGTGAGTACAGTACATTAAAGATGTATGCCTGTGAGTGCAGAAGCTGATGAAACGTGTGACGCTGGCAGGGGTTACTGTAGATGGTGACAACGCCCTAAATGTGCCCATCAAAGAGGAGACGCCCCGCGCATCTCACGTCTCAGGCACGCGACGCTGGACTGACAGCGGAAGTGCCTACTTGGGAGTGCAGGACATGAACAAGCGCCTAGTGTCCAGAACGGCCAGAACCAGCCTCTGATATGTGACGATGCGATTCCCTTTTCCTTGCTCGATGGACCCTTCCTTCGGGAAGCAACGAGCTCAGCTGAGCCTGTTGGAGCTTCGGTCCAATGCAACCACGACCATGCCGACGCGCGATGAGGATGCCGAAATGTCCGTGCGTACAGCGCGGCCGCTCTGGACTCTTGGTGGCTAAATGGGCGCGACATGTTGTCTCGTCGCACCTGCAAAGAAGTGCAAGATGACGTTAACCCCCATCTGTGTCGGAGGATGAAACACTCCGCTCGCTCACCCAACACGTCACAACGGAGAATGGCACACCCCACAACCTTGCTTCCTGTCTCGGGACGTGTGACTGACCTGTCAAACAGTCTGAACAAACCTTGCCGGGGTGTGTGATGCATGTTTGCCTCTGCCAACACCAACGGGTTGGAAGCTTCCGAGTGGCTGTGTCCGAGATTCGCGGGGGTACGCCCCCTTCTGGGCCTTGTGCGACTGCCCATCCTGGCCAGCTGCAACGCACACTCGGCGCACCCCCTGCCCGCGCCCTGCATCTGCCCGTCTACAGTGGCCACTTCGACGAGACGTCGTCGAGGCCGCCGCCGCCATCACTACGGGTGCAATGGATGAGCGTCTCTCACTTGTGCACGGCGCGATGGATCGATGGATCAGTTGATTAATAACAGCCCCGCCGCGTTGACCACTCGCCACCGCCCACCCCTCTGCGCGTCTAGACGACCGCCCTACACTCCTTTAACCAAGCTCGGAGCTGGTCTTCGACATGCTCACGATTGCGGTGCTCGCCACCCTAGCCACCCTCGGCCATGCCCAGTACGTCGTCCATGGATCCGCTGACCCCAGCAACTCGCCCCACCACCCGGCCATGTTCGGCTTCGACTACCCCAAGCAGTCGCAGTGGCCGTACGGCGGAGCGTCGGGCGCCAACCCCCCCGGCTGCTCGTGGGACTCGGAGCGCGCCAAGTGGCCCATCCGCGAGGACCAGCACCGCCCCGAGTCCTTCTGGCTCAGCAACGGCCTGCGCGACTACCCGCCCCCGGAGGGCGTGTTTCTCGAGATCGAGAGCGGCGGCACCCTCACGCTCGATCTGAACGAGAACCGCGCGTTCACGCGCTGGCGCTGGCCCGAAAGCAAGAACCCCGACGCACAGTTCGCCGGCCAGACAGAGAGCACGCTACACACCGTCAACAACTTTGATGAGGCGGCCGACGTCTCCAAGTTTGGCGGGACGGCGCTCGCGATCGCGTACACGTCCGACGCGCAGGCCGTCCGCGGCGCCGACTTCACCGTCATCTCCAAAAACTGGGCGTCGCCGTGGCTCGCGCTCACCGCCTACCCCCTGCCGCGGGGGCTGCCGCCCTGCCCGCCCGGCGGGTGCCTCTGCACATGGAACTGGCTGCACACGGCCGGCAACACGCGAGCCAACCCGAACCCGCCCGCGCGCCCCGAGGGCGAGGGCTACGGCGACGAGCTTTACAACGTCCTCTTCCGCTGCACGGTCACGGGCGCGGTGGACGCCAACAACGTCGTGCCTAAGGGCGCCGTGCCGACACAGTGCGACGACGAGGGCGCAAAGGGCAACTGCACGACGGGCCCCAAGACGCCCATCATCGCGTGGATGGCGGACGGCAACAACGTCTTCCCGCCCGAGGACGTGCACGCGCGCGCAAAGTGGCGCAAACCGTCGTATACCTGGCGGTACGGGTTCTCGGACGGCGCGCAGCAGGATGCCGTCGTCCCCAAGGGGCAGGAGGCGAGCGCGAACGGCGTGGGCAGCGTGAGCGACCAGCCGCGCGCGAACCCGTTTGAGAGCGGGACGGGCGGGCTCGCGGTCGTCAACGCCCGCGGCGAGGCGCTGTGGCCTGGCGTGCTGCACGCCGACACGGTCGCCTGGCTCGAGAGACACGGCCGGGCGATCGGCACGGCCAACGCTACGGCTGACGGCTCCGTCGCCGAGTCGAAGCCTGCCGCTGAGTCGGAGCCTGCTGCCGAGTCGAAACCTGCCGGAGACGTCGACGCCGTCGAGTCCAACGTCGCTGTCGAGGCAGCCGGCTCCAACTCGACTGCCCCTGGGCTCGGCAGGGTCCACCTCGCCGGAGACGACAAGGGCGCTTCTTCTGCTGCCGCCTCGTCCACCTCTGCGGCTGCGGCGCTTGCCAGCCCCGCTGGCAACAACCCTTCCACCACCAACGCCCCCATTCCCGACTCTGGCGCCCACTCTCCCCTCAACGTCAACGGCACGACCCCGAATGCCAACACGCCCAACAACACGACCAACTCTACAGTCCCTATCGGCCAGGGCACAGCCCCCAAGCCGAGCGGCAAGACCAAGTGTCTGCGTCGCCGCAAGCGCCGCATGGCCCACCACTAATCCCCCTCTCTCTCCTCCCCAGCCGACGCGCGAGGAGGCCGCACGGCGGGCACCCCATATCCGTCGCGCGTCGCGTGCCGTCTGTTTGTTGTACTCGCTGGCGATGTACATGATGCTTGCTCAAAATGTCGGGTGGATGTGCCTGAACTGGTGTCCCGGATCAACACAAGATCCGCGGGCAGGCAGATCCGGCCATGACCGACGAGATACGCGACGCCACCCAGCTCCTGAGCATGCTTGGCGCCAGAATTTCTGTTTCTGCGTCCATCTCATACTCCTACTCTAGTGCTTCAACAGCAATGAGCGACGACTTCAACGCGCTGCTCGCCAAGGTGTCCGCGCACCTCGCGGAGCGCGACGCCGCCCTCCCCTCCCTCCCCGTCACGCCGGGCGCCGAGGCCGTCGCGGCTGCGGTCGCGGCGCTGCCGCCCGCCCTCCCCCAGGCGGGGCTGGGCACCGGCGCGACGCTCGACTACCTCCTCTCCTCGGTCCTCCCGGGCTGCCTGACGGCCCAGAACGGCCCGCGGTACTTTGGCTTCGTGACGGGCGGCGTGACGCCCGCCGCGCAGCTCGCCGACGTCCTCGGGAGCGCGTACGACGAGAACGTCCAGGTCACGCTGGGGGACACGAGCGCCGCCACCGCGGTGGAGGCGCGCACCCTCGAGATGGTGCTCGACCTGCTCGCGATCCCGCGGGAGACTTACGCCGGGCGCACGATCACGACGGGCGCGACCGCGTCCAACATCCTCGGCCTTGGTGGGTAGCGTGCCAGCAGCGCTGACGCCAGCGTGCGCGCGCGAGGCGCTGTACGCCGCGTCGCCGTACACACATCCGGGGTACTCGTACGCGGCGAGCGGGCCGCCCCCCGGCCTGCCGTCGCCCCCGATCGTCGTCCTCGGCCTCCACCCCCACTGGAGCATCAAGAAGGCGGCCGCGCTCGTGGGCCTCGGCAACGGGCCGAGCGTGTTCCACTCGCTCCCCGCCGACGCGGAGGACGAGCTCGCGATCGACCTCTCGGCCCTGCGGGGCCGGCTGCTTGCCGAGCGCGCGATCGGCCGCGGCGTCATCGTGACCTACGGCCTCGGCGAGGTCAACACCGGCGGCTTTGGGCGCGGGCTGCCCCAGGTTGTGGCCCTGTGCCGGCAGTACGGGGCATGGCTGCACGTCGATGCCGCGTTTGGGGGCTTCGCTGGCGCGGTCCCCGAGCTCCGCCACCTCGTCGAGGGCATCGACATGGCCGACTCGCTCACCCTCGACGGGCACAAGTGGCTGAACGTGCCCTACGACTGCGGGCTGTTCTTCACGCGCGACGCCCGCGCCCTCCCCTCCTTCCTGGGCCCCAGCGCGGCCAACACGCCCGCCTACCTTGCCGCCGACCCCGCCGACATCCCCTCCCCGCTCACGGTCAACATTGAGAACTCGCGCCGCTTCCGCGCGCTGCCGCTCTTCGCGAGCCTCCTCTCCCTCGGCAAGGAGGGGTACGCCGACATTGTGCGGCGCAACGTGGCGTTCGCGCGCCGCGTCGCCACCTACGTCGCCGCACACCCCAGCTACCAGCTCCTCAACATGAGCCCCGAGTGGCTTGCGTCGGGCGACCCCGTGCCGCTCAACATTGTGCTGTTCCGCGGCGCGCCGGGGTCGCGCTTCGACCCCGAGGCGGGCGACGCGCACACGCGGCTCACCGCCGCCATCAACGCCACCCGCAGGATGTACGTCACCGGCACGCAGTGGGGCGGGAAGGGCGCCGTGCGCCTCGCGGTGAGTAACTGGCGCACGGGCGAGGCGGACTGGGACATCGTGCAGGCCGTGCTCGACGAGGTCATGGCTTAGATGTACATTCTTTGGGATCCTCGGCTACAGACTACAGACTTGGCGCTAGTCACTGACGAGCTCGGCCTCGACCACCGCCTTCTCGTCGTCAGCCAACTGGTGTCAGCGCCTCCAAAGTGACCGAGTACTCACGCGCTGACGGTCGCGGGCGACGCGGGTCGCGTCGGCCTCGAGCTCCTTCTCAGTCTTGAATACGGGGACGAACGCGGCGATCGCAATGACAGCCGTGACCCCCAGGAAGATGAGCACTGGCGTCAGCGCTGCCAAACGGGGGCTCACTCTTCGTGTTTCCGACCTCCTTGGACGGCGGGGCCTTGGCAGTCTTTGCGGTCTGGGCCTGCGCCGTCTCAGCGGCGAGGATGCGCTCCTGGAGCGGCGGGTCCTGCCGGAGCGTCGCGCCAGCGTTGGGCTTCGGAGCCTCGGCCGCAGCAGTCTGAGCGGCGAGGATGCGCTCGTCGAGCGGCGGCTCCTGGCGCACAGCGTACGACCGCGCTAGGTAGGGCGGGAGGGGGCGGAGGCGGGTGAGCACTCGGGCACGGGACAGCATCGTGGGAAGTAGGGTGTCGTCTCACCACCTCGCCAGCTTAATATATGCCTGGCGACGACCGGTGAGTGTGAGATGACCGACCTTGATGCCGTCACGTCGCTCAGTCATTATCAGGCCCAGGCGTAGCTATTAGTGTACATTGGGATGCTTGGCTACAGACTACACCTGCCGGCGCGCGTTGACGAGCTGTGCCTCGAGGCGTGCGCGCTCCTCCGCACCGAGCTGATGTCAGCGTCACCAGGGCGCGACGTACGAGCTCGCGCTCGCGGATGAGGCGGTCCGTGTCGGCCTGCAGCGCCTTCTCGCTCTTGTACCAGGGAATGAACGCGGCGCCCGCGACGGCCGCCACGACCGCGACGAGGATGAGCGCTGGTGTCAGCGCGGGGCGGTAGAGCGCGGACTCACTCTTCGAGCTCCCGCCCTCCTTCGGCGGTGGGGGGAGGGGGATCTCGGGCCGGGTCTGGCTTGTCGGGGCAGCCGGGGCGGCCTGCGCCTGCGCCTGCGCAGCCTGCGCGGCGAGGATGCGCTCCTCAAGGGGCGGCTCCTGCCCGCGCGGCGTGTCCTCGCCGTGAAGCGTCGAGGCAGTGTACGGCCGCTCGGAGGGGGTGGGGAGGGGCGGCTCCTGCCCCTCCGGCGGATCGGCGCGCGCAGCGTACGACCGCGCGAGCAGGCGGGCGGGCGGGAGGCGGAGGAGACGGGCACGGGTCAGCATGGCGTGGGAAGTGGAGTGTCCGCTACCGATCACCAGGTTTATATATCGGACACTTGTGAGAACACCGAAGGGACATGTCGTCATATCGCAGAGACCGTCATTATCAGTCGCCCAATCCTATCAGCTGCACCATCCACATGATCTCGCACGTCGTGGAGCGCAAGCTACTGGCTGATCCTGGAAGCATAGACGAGCTACACACCTGATCTCTCGGGTCACCTCTACATACACCGATCTACTCCTTGTCCTCCTTGGTCGGCTACTATTAGCCTGGCTCACCCGATACTCGCCGACACTCACCGCGCGATGCTCCTTGATCACCGGCGCCATCGCCTTCTCGCGCTTCTTGACATCGCGCTCCCACGGGACAAAGTACGCGACCCCGAACGCGGCGGCCAGCAGGCCGACCATGACGAGCGCTGCTGTCAGCCTCTCCCTCGAAGCCACGTACGGCGCGACCGTGTATCAGGGCTGCGGGGGAGCGCGGCGCCCGGCCCGCCAATGGGCTGGTTGTGCGGCTCGAACGGGGCCTCCGAGCTCGGGCCGTACACGTGCTGCGGCGGCGCCTGCGAGTTCGGGCGAGGCTGAGGCGGTTCGACGAGCGGCTCCTGCGGCGGGAGACGGGCGGCGTAGCGCCGGGCTGCGATGGTCGAGCGGGTCGGGATAGTACGGAGAGTGGGGCGGAGCATGGTGGCGACGCGAGGAGAGTCAGTTGCTGCGGGGTGCGTCTTATACCACTGAACTGTGTCGTTGTGAGCATGACACTGGACATGGCGATGATGCGCGCCCTCGTCATCACACACACCGCGACTGCCATTCTGCGCGCATACCGCGCCATTGCGCCGCTGAACACATGTGCGAGAACTTAGGATGCCTGCATGATTCATATTTACCCGATCACACGAGACGTTTCGTCGTCGCGGGGTTCGGCTTGAGGATGTACTGCCCGTGCTCGTTCCGCCCCTCGATGTACTTTTCGCCGGCCTGGCAGTCAGCTCCGCCCGCCTCAGAACGCACCCTCTCGCGCTCGACTAGGATGGCCTCGAGCGCGCGCGTGTCCTGCTGCACGCTCCTGTACCACGGGACGTACGCGGCACCGAGCACGCCGCCGAGCAGGAACGTGAGGAACAGCTCTGCCGTCAGCTGCGATCGCGATTGGCCCACTTGTGAAGGTGCGCTTCTTGGGCGGCGGCGGCGGCGGTGGCTGGTACAGCGGCTCTGGGCGGGGCGGGGGTGGCGGCTCCTCCCGCACCGGCGCAACGGGCGGGGCCGTGAACGGCGCCTGCACAGCCTCGCCGGGGAGCGGGGGCTCCTGTCCGCGCGGCGGCTGCGGCGGCGTGGCGGGCATCGTGGCGGCCTGCGCCGTCCCGGAGGCGGGGTACGGCGACTCCTGGCCCCACGTGGGGTCGTGCGCGGCGGGCACGGCCTGTGCGGGGATCGTGCGGATGGGCGCGGCCTTTCCGGGGATGACGGGCGCGGGGTGGGACACGGGGTCCGCGACGGCGGGGTTGACGGGCGCTGCGGCGGCGCTGCGCGGCGCCGGGGGCACGCCGCCCGCCGCGGGGCGCGGGGCCGTGGGGATCGCCGAGGGGCTGTCCTCGTCCGTGGGGAGGGGCGGCTGTTCGCCCCGCACGGGCGGCGCGTTGGGGTACATCGGGGGCACGGTTGCGTCCTGGGGCGTCGCCTCGGTGGGGAGGGGCGGCTCCTGGCCGCGGACGGGCTCGTCGTGTGGCGAGGGCGGCGGGCGCGAGACGGCGTACCCGCGCGCGGCCACCGCCCGCCAGACGGGGCGGGCGCGCAGACCGAGGCGTTGGGCAAGCATTGTGTGGTGGTGAGAGCGGAAGGGTGGTGCGGCGTCGGCTATATAGGAGGGGTGCCAACGACGTCATAGGCCATGGATCGACACGGCCTGGCCCAATCGGGTCTCCGCCGCCTCGTCTGCCAACGCTCTTTGCGTCTGCATGTCTACCTTCGGCGCAGGAGAAGCGCGCCTCGTGCGAGGGACGCCGAGGCGGCTAGCAGTGAGTCCGGGGCAGGGGCGGGATGGTCGAATGAGTGGGTCTAAATTACTGTTGGTGACTGAAAGCCCTCACTGCAACTCTATCCTCTGACCTCGCTGGGTAAAGTCCCCCGGCCTCCGCCGCATTTAAAGCCACCACACGACCAACGCACAGATCTATGAACATCTACAGTACCTCACATCTATAGTACCTCACACGCCAATGACGAGAACCGTCATGGCGGCGAGGACAATGGTGGCGCCGACCACCGCCCGCTGGGCAAACTTGGGCGCGGCGCCCGACCAGTTCGGGCGTTTCCGACTGGCGACGGTGGTGGAGGACGGGTTGACATTCTCGCACGAGTACTGGAAGCCAGTGCGGGGTGCGGCCCCCGAGCCCCCAGGCCCGACACTGTCGCCATGGTCGCCGTGGCGCTTCCACCTGCCGCCCTCGTCCCAGCTTTCGTCGTCGCAGTCGTCCTCCCAGCCCCACTCCCACTCGTCATCCTCGCCGCCCTCGTCCCAGTCGCCGTTGTCGCCGCTCTCGTCCCAGCTGCAACCGTCGCCGCCGCTCTCGACGCGGACCCCGCCGCTGTTCTTGTTGAAGCACTGCTCGAGTTCGGCGTCGCTCCTCGACGTCGTGCAGAGGTCGCGTCCGCCCTTGCCCTTCAGGATCGCGGCCTCGCAACACGACTCCATTAGTGAGGGCGGGTTGGTCCAGCACTTGCGCCAGCCAGAGGCGCCCTTGGGACCGTTCGAGCGGGCGAGGGGCAAGGCGGTGGACCAGTCGTACGGGGAAGAGGAGGAGATGTTGGGGCTGAGGACAGGAGCCATGTTGGGTCCGAGGACAGGGGCCATGGTGCCGTCGGGGTTGGTGTTGAGCGCTGTTGGCGGTGGTCGCGAGGCCTGAGGTTGTTGAAAGTGGGAGTTCGCTGGCTGTGGGCAGCCTTTATAACGCGCCCTCGACAAACGCGGGCAGGTCCTGCGCCAGCTTGCTTGCAGTCCGATACCTGCGGCAGAGTTTGGCCAGTGTTGTTTAGCGGTGAGCGGCTACAGCGCCATTCTCTCTGCGCCTTTCTTCGATGCCGCACCGAAAATGTTGAAAAAGCAAATCGGTCTCGCGCACTATCTACATTGAAACTCCAGGAACTCGACCCACTGCCCATCGGACCGCTCGCCCCCATTGCATGGCGACTATAGATGGCGTGCCGCAAGCGGCGGCTTTGTTGAGTTGAGCGGGAGGCTAGGATGCACCCTCGTCTCAGAGGACCATTTCAGCACGACGACCCCCGATCTTGTCGTTCGGTGCTGCTCAATAGCTTTGTATGGGATGCATCCCAACGGGGGTACGGGGTGAACGCTAGTGGGATGGACACGCAATCCAAGACTCAGACAGCAGCTATTGGTGTCTCGCACTACAGCGAATGTCTGGCGTGGGTAGTGCAGCCAGCTCTCGGTACCATGCTCTCACGCTCTGTTTGCATAGACTTGGCGTCCTTCTGACCCTATCTGGTCGTCTAAGGGCGCGACGACTGCGCGCGCCCAGCCCACGCGTCCTCGCGCAGCTTCTTCATCTCGCGGAGCCCCCTGTTCTTCTCCTCGACCGACGCCTTGACGCCCCCCATCCACGCAAAGTATCCCGTGACGCCCATGGCGACGAGCACGAGCGCCGTGATCTGGCCTGCGGCCAGCGGTGCCGGCGGGGGGCGGACGCGTCCGGTCGGGAGCGCGCTCCGTGAGGCGCGGGTGCTGCGCGCCGGTGATGTGCGTGCCGCCCGGCTTGTGCCCCGTGGTGTTGAAGCGCACCTGTGCGCGAGGGCGGGCTGCGGTGAGGGTGCGGGCTGTGAGGGCGGTGGGTGCTCGCTGAGGTCCCGCTCAGTTATGAACTGCTGCTGGTGGAGGTCTCGGCGACGGTCCCGAAAACACATGGCTCATCCAAGAGTTGGGCGGAACCAAAATTTCGGAGACCGATTTCCATGACGCGCCCCCGAAGTCATGTTCTCGCCACTCAACCGACCATGAGCCACGCACGACGAGCCTGCGCCGTGGCCTCGCGCCTCACGCGCGCCCCTCTTTTGAGGACATCAATCGCGCCTCCGCTCGCCTCGTGCTCCCGATGGCGCAGCGTTACGACCGACGGCGGCCCGTCCTCGTCACAGTTCGGCATGCGCCAGTCCGGCCCGTTCGTCGGGTACGGCGAGCCGTCCAAGTCGGAGTCCTCCCCGTCAAACGACGAAAGTGTCCATATCGACAGCGTGGACGCCTGGACCGTGAGCTAGCTTGTTACTGTGAGCTGACGGCAGAAAGTAGGCTTGTCCCGCGCCGTGATCGACCGCCTCCTCGCCCAGTACCCCGAGTGCGTTGCGCCGACGCCCGCGCAGCTCGCGTTCCTCCTCGGCATCCAGAAGGGGGACGTGGACATCTTTCTCCGCGACTACATGGGGCGCGGGAAGACATTTGCGCTCGTGCTCGCGGCCCTCGCGATCGTGGAGAACAAGGGGCGCGTGGTCATGATGCTCCCGACCCCGCACCTGGCGCGGCAGGTCACCGACCTCCTGCTTGCGCTGGGGGACGCGCGCGTGTCGACCGTGTCGAACGACGGCGAGGGCGACCTCAACGCGCGTATCCTGCTGGGCACGCCGCGCGCGTTCATGGCCTTCGCGGGCAAGAAGCGCAACATGACCCTCGGCGACCGGGTGCGCGGTGTGACGCACGTGTTCGTCGACGAGATCGATAGCCAGATCGGCCCGCTGCCGCACTCGCGGATGACGAAGGGGCAGCTCGAACGCCACCCGAGCCGGAAGCACACGCCGGCGGTCGCGGACGCTCTGGACAGCCTGTTCGGGATCCGGGTACAGCGGGACGGGTTCATCGACTTCTCGGGGCGCAGGAACATCACCTCGGTGTTCAGCTCTGCGACGCTGGACAACACGACGCGCAGGCATATCTACGGGCGGGGGTGGGTGCGGCCCAAGGGCGGGGCGGCGGCCAAACAGATCCTGGACCTCGACTTCTCGGCGGCCGCAACGGCGAAGCAGGTCGCGCTGCGCGAGACGATGGCGGCGATCGCGGCGCGCGCCGGCGCCGTCTCGGCCCAGCCGGTGCAGCGCAAGCCGCGGCACTACGCGTTCTCGGTGAGCCCGGAGGGCAAGATCGCGCCCCTGGACCTCGCGCGGCCGGGGGACGCGGGGTTCGTGCCGCCCGTGGTAGACGAGAAGGGGCACGAGGTCGACCTCGACACGCTGCCGCTCAAGAAGTCGCCCGGCAAGCCGCGCCCAGGCCTCCCCGTCACGCTGTTGGAGGGGATGGCGTACCTCCACGCGACGGTGCCCCCGCCGAGCGGGACGTACTCGCTCGCGGTGCTCCCCGACGGCGCGTCGATCACGGGCGCGACGTCTGAGCTCGCGGCGCTCGGGCTCAACGTGATCCCCCTCGTGCCCGAGGTGCTCGAGGGCGGCGTCGAGCCGCCCCCCGCCGAGGCGCCGCACATCATGCTCCTCACCACGCGCGCGGCCGTGCCCGGCCTCCACCTCCCACACCTGCACAGCATCTACCTCCTCAACGGGCTAGACGTGAGCAAGCTCTCCAAGGCGGCCAAGATGGCGGGCGGGCGCGAGGGCCAGAGCCTCGTGTACTCGATTATCACGGGCCGGTTGGGGCGCCTCGCGACTGAGGTGGGCGACCCCAGCAACCCGCAGCGGGTGGTGAGTATCGTGCAGCACGACTCGTATGAGGAGTGGGCGCTGCGGCACATGTTTGGGGACATGTACACCAAATGGCAGTTTGCGCTGAGCCAGTGGCCGGGCGAGATTAGCTGATTGTACAACGTAGATCACCACTCTGTATGCATTTCACACCTCGGCTGGGGAAAGGGTGGCGATGGCAAGGGGCAGGGCGTCCAAATACAGTGTTACGGCTCCTCCGCCTCGCCCTCCCGCTCGCGCTTGTATCGCTCCAGGAAGGCGCGGAACCTCTCGACGTCGGGCAGGACCTCGCGCGTGGCCGAGGGATCGATGTGGTCGAACGCCCCCTCGCTGTCGTAGTACTGCGAGAGCAGGGCGACCTGCTTGTCGGCCCAGAGCGCCGCCATCGCAGTGATCCCCCACGCCAGCATAACCTCCGCCCCCATGACCTCGCGGTACGTCGACCGGATGTGGTCGGCCGAGAGCATGTCCCCGACCACGGGGATGGCGCCGTACAGCCCCTCAGCCATGGCGCGCGCGCCGAGGCGCCCGACATCGTGCGTCGAGACGAGCGGCACCGCGCGCTTCGGGTGCTGTTTAAACGTCCTTCCGAGCACGATGGTCGCCCACACGCGCCCCACCGTCCCATCATTGGGGAGATAGTTGTCCATGAAATCCCCGCTGCGGAGGAACGTCCATCCCATCCCCGAGGCGCGGATCGAGCGCTCGATCGCGCGCTTCGCGTCCATCCCGTCGTTGGACTTGGTGTCGTCCAGAAACGCGGAGCCGAACACCATGTGGCGCACGCCGTGGGCCGCTGCCGCCTCGACTACGCGGATGCCTGCGTCAGTGTGGTCTGGCGAGGCTTACCCTGCGCGGCCTCCCGCGTGCCGCTCATGTACCCGCAGATGAGGAAGGCCCCGTGCACGTCCCCTCTCCTCAAGCCTGCGGCTGCGAACGCCTCATCGGGCGTGTCCATGTAGTGCGGGGCGTGGACTAGGGTCACGCCGACGAGCCGGGCGAGGCGGTGGACGTGCTCGGGGGGGTTGCGCTGCCGCTCGAGGAGGTGGATCTTCCATGAGAGGGAGGGGGTGTTGTGCGCTGCGAGGGCTTGGATGAAGGCCGAGCCTTGGTGGCCGCTGCCGCCGAAGACGATGACGTTCTTGGCCATGGTGGGGGCTTAAGTCGGTGAGAGGGAGTGTGTGAGGTCTAGTATATGAGTATCAGAGCACCTCGGCCTCGGGATACATTGCAGTTGGAAGCGGCGTGAGAAGCGGAATGAGGATGGAGGTGGCGTGGAGACTGACGCATGCTTGTTGGGTTCCGAGGCGAGCGAGCAGTCGCGCTGTCCGGTACTGATCGCCGGATCGCCGGGAGAGAGCAGGGCCGCGATTAGTCGTATTCATATGCGAGCCCCCAACTTGTGGTTATTTCTGGGCCGGCAGGTCGCACAACCACCTCGATGGTCATGGCCAAAACCTTGACGGTATCGGAGAGAACGGCGGGTACAGCCGTGGGCAGCCAGCGAGGCATCCACCATGCTGATGCGACAAGGAGCGTTGCTGAGTGGGGACAGGCGAATATGACTGCAAGTGATGGATAGTGCGCGTCGTGCCTGGCATATCGATTGCCAAGAGTGGGGGCCCGTGTTGACTCTCGGTGCTAGATCCAGAAAAATCAACATCCTCTCCATCTCGCCAGGCATCTCGCGCGCACCGGGACCGCGTCGTCGCTCCCGCCCCTTCTCTGCCGCCAAGCGCGCTCCCCTCCCCTCCTCGGCCTCCCGCTCGCTCCGGTACGATGGAAGGCGAAGTCCTCCCGGCCCCCTCCACGAAACACGTCGCGACCCTCCACACCCGCCTCCCGCGGGGCGACGAGGTCGTGCTCCGCCAACAGGCGGTCGACGCGGACGGCGCGCGCCTCGGCACAACGGGCACGACGCTCTGGCTCGGCGCGCAGGTGCTCTCTGCCTACCTCTCCGAGGCGATCGAGTACAAGCCGCACCGGGGGCGGGCGCTCGAGCTCGGCGCCGGCGTCGGCTACCTCGCCCTCACGGTCGCGAGCCTGGGGTACGACGTGGTGACGAGCGACATCGAACCCGTCGTGTCGCGGGTGCTTGCGCCGAACGCGGCGGCCGCGCCGCGGGGGTGCGGGGCGATAGAGGCGCGCGAGATCGACTGGTTTGACGCTGTGCGCGCGGCGGAAGCCTCAGAGCCGCAGAGCAGCGAGTCCCTCGAGCTGCTGGACGCGCAGTACGACCTTGTGGTTACGACGGACACGATCTACGCGCCCGAGATGACGCCGGCGCTGTGGGCGGCGCTGGAGCGCGCGGCGGCGCCCAAGCCCGGGCGGCGGACGCCGACAGTGTACATCGGCCTTGAGAGGCGGGACCCGCGCGTCGTGGACGCCGCGATGGAGATGGGGAAGCAGAGGGGGTGTACCATGCGCCGGGTGGCGCATGGGCGCTTGGTGCGGGCGCTCGAGAGGGCCGGGTGGCACTGGGCGCCCGAGGACTGGGAGGGCATCGAGGTGTGGAAGGGCAAATGGAGGTAGACGAGCCACTGTAGAGCATACATGACATTATTGTACATATAACTCTCACTCCAGGTGCAGGTTGCGGCGCAGGAATGCCTCCGCCTGTCCGTTGGCTTTGTGGAACGCCTCCAGCGTTGGCGCGTGCTCGAAGGCCGGGCGCGCCGCGAAGCCGTGCACCGTGTCTGCGTGAGCTCCCACAACACCACCAGCTCACTCTTGTAGAATGTGGCCTCGTTCGGCGCCCTGCCGAACTTGTTCAGGATCTCGGTGACGCGGTCGCCGTAGATGTACGCGCTGGGGTCAGCTGGAAAGCGAAGCCTTTCAGCTGATGCCTGACGAGACTCACTCCTCCTCAGCGAGCACAAACGCCGCCGGGCGCGTGTACAGTGGGTACCGCGCTGGCGTGTACTCGGGATGGAAGGCGCACCCTGCGGCGATGGGCGCCTCGTCGCCCTTGGAGAGGAGGTATGACACCATCGTCCCGCCGCGGCAGTAGCCCACCGCCCCGACCGTGGTGTAACCCGCGTCCGCAATGTCAGCCATGGCCTGGTGTCAGCTGTTCATACACCTTCCAGCTACCGCTGCACAGTATGCCCTCCCTGCACACCCACCTTGTCGACCATGGGCAGCGCCTGTCCGTCCAGAATGCCCCGGGCGTACGGGAGGAGCTTGAGGAGGCTGACCTTGCCCCACAGGCTCGCGAGCCAGCCCTGCTCCTTCTTCTCGCCGGGGTACCACTCGATCGCCGGGTCGAGGGAGTCCGCGGGCGGCGGGTGGGGGATGTAGTCGGGCACAAACACCTCGACGCCGAGGTGCGCGGCGTACGTGTCCGCCAGGATCTTTGGGTTGTGCTGGTGTCAGCTGAGGAGCATCAGCTTGGACGAACAATGGAGAACCCGAAGATGTCGTAGAACAGCACCAGGCAGGTCTTGGGGTGCTTGATCTCGGCGGGGCGCGCGTAGTACCGGTCAATGCTGAGGGTGTGGCCGTCCACTGTCGAGCCGGCGAGTTGGAGCGCGCCCGTGGGCTCACCGGGGAGCTTGGAGCCCCGGAGACAGCACTCGCTGATGGGGATGAAGGGGAGGGACATTAGTGCGTCAGTGGCAAACGAAGCAAACGAAGAGGCAGGGATCCAGATGGGCTTGTTGAAATGCGGGAGGTGGCGGTGATGAGAAGAAGGCGGGTACGAACTGAACCGGAGCCGAACATGCGAAGTTGAAGTTTCCCACGGTTGTCAATGACGAGGTCGATGGCCGATTGCATTGCCAGCACACCACCCCTCTCACTCTGGCGCTGGCGCAGTTGGGTGGGGGGGGGGGGTGCCCGCCCCTGGTGACCCAATGAGTCCGAGATTATCGTCCAGTGCCTTCATCCAGTCCATCCTACATCCATCTCCATCCATCTCCATCCGTCTTTCTCTCATCTCTCCGTCTCTGGCCCCCCCTGCTTGGTTCTGGCATCTAGGTATCCCCCATCATGTCTCGCTTCGTGCGCC